>CM045762.1:151575657-151590657 GCA_025200525.1 Camellia lanceoleosa | reverse complement strand
CATCAATGAGTCCTGAGTCATCATTTCCTTCACACTTCCATGTATTCTTTTTCTTTATTTTTTTTCTTTTTGTATAAAACAATAATTGCCTTGCAAGAGTGTGCAAAGAGTTTTACAATGAAAGAAACATATTATCATTTGAAGTCTTTGCTTATAATCTTGTTTACTTTCAACTGCTGCTTATGTATTCCCCTAAATATATTTACCCAAACCAAATCTGAATGCATGTTGGTTAAAGCCACCCTAAAGATTCTGATCAAATTCTTTTACATATATTAAATCTAATCGTATGGTTTTTAATTTTTTGGGCATTGAAAGAGAATTGATTGAGACATTTTTGAAGAATTTCATAATTGTCATTCAGTATATTAATATTTAATATACATGGATTCAGAGTTTAATTAGGACAACTTTGAGTTTTTCGAAGTTTGTTGAAAGTTGATTTTTTTTTCTTATATAGATTATAGTTCTGGAGAGAGATTTTAAAAGAAAGTTGAATTTAGAATCATCATCATCTCGTAAGTTATGGCAAGTCTTCAAAACAAAGTTGTAAAAAAAGTGTGTGTTTTTTGTAAGCTTTTGCCCTGACTGGATTAGAATCCTGATTCCACCCGTCCACGCCTTTTCTTTGCAATGGCCTAAGCTTGCCCCTTGCTACACGTTGGGCTTTGTTTGATGCCTAGGGGTGCTTTAACAACTATGATCTGCAATTGTTGATTTCTTCCTGTTAAGTTGTGTGTATTGAATATTTCTTTAATGTGTGGTAAGTTGTCTTGCGTCATCTTCAACACAAGGGATTCATCCATAAGCAATGTGTTTCTTGCACAAAGCTAATGTGCATTAAAGAACACTAGGATCCTCAGGATTTACTTTGCAATAGAAAATTTGTATTTTTGCCCTTCTATGACGTGATCAATTGACATCTATAAAAAAAAATTGTCAACAATTGACAACAATTTTAGTATTTGGGGCTTGAAGCAGAACATCTAATTTTCTCTCTCTTTTCTAGATGATCACAAAATCAAGGGAAGTGGACTGGCTCCTTGGCCAGATCGATTAACCTATCCTCCTCCCCGTCTTGCTGATTTTGGCTATTCAGATGAAATGTTTGAAAAGGACACGGTAATTTGAGGCGTACTCTCTTATCTGTTTGTTTTGTTATGTAATTAGTGCCTGTGAAAATTTGCATGCGATGGAGAACAAAAAAACAGTGGAATATCATCTTAGTAATTGCTGATGCAATGCAGGAAATGTGGCGGAGGGTTGAGAATTACTGGAATCTCTTGAGCCCAAAGGTAACATCTAACACACTGAGGAATTTGATGGACATGAAGGCAAATTTAGGGTCATTTGGAGCTGCTTTGAAGGAAAAGGATGTGTGGGTGATGAATGTTGTCCCCGAAGATGGACCCAACACACTTAAGATAGTATATGACAGAGGTCTCATCGGCACAGTTCATAATTGGTATGAAATGTCCTAGTTGAGAATTTATCATGTTTATTACGAACCCTGACACAATTTTCTTTCATTCTGTAGCATCATATTTTGCCTGCTGGTCACCAAATAGTCCTCATGGACCAAAATATTGATTTTCATTGCTTAACTGTTGTCAATGATTTTTTTTAGCATTCATGGAACGGGAAAGCTATATTATGTGCCATTGGTACATGTATGGACTGAAAGTTCAATTTAGAAAATGGACAATTAATCAATAATAATTGCATGAACTAATAATTCAACCACAGAAACCATACACAAAACAGATGGATGGATAGGATTTTTGAGAAGTGGACCTCACAAACAAATGTTGTCCATTCATGTGCTTTTTGCGTCCGGTTTTGTGTTTGGTTTGTGTTTCCATCATTGATTGTCATTTTTTATGTTCAGGATAACTTCACCAAAAATATAGTAGTTATTTTTCTTCATGGAACTCTTATTGAAGTTTGAAATTGGCAAGACTCTGAGGCACTATTTGCTTGATGACTTGCCTATAGGTGTGAAGCCTTCTCAACATACCCCCGGACTTATGATCTCCTTCATGCTTGGACTATACTTTCTGACATTGACAAGAAGGGTTGCAGTGCTGAGGATCTGCTGCTTGAGATGGATCGTATGCTCAGGCCAACTGGATTCATCATCATCCGGGATAAACAACCAATTATAGAATTTGTAAAGAAGTATTTACCAGCATTGCATTGGGAAGCCGTGGCAACAGCTGATTCATCGTCAGATCCGGACGGGGATGGCGACGAATTCATCTTGGTGATCCAAAAGAAAGTATGGTTGACAAGCGAGAGCCTCAGGGATTCAGAATAAGAAAACAGAGTCTCTTCGCCTCGCTTCACCATTCACGTTCTCTCTCCTGGTCTCTGGGTCTAAGAAGCATGTCCCCAGGGCAATAGGGTAAATTCATTTCATTCTGTAGAATGTTGAGTGATGTTTTTACTGTTTCTTTCCTTCCTTCTACTTTTGTTATTCTGATGTAGTTGATACCATAGACACTACCTGCATTTATAGGCTCTTTTTTTTTTTTTTTTCTTTTTCTTTTTTTTTTTTTGTCCATTTTTTTAATGTCCCCCTTCAATATTCTTGTTGGGTATTATTAATTGGGAGCTAATGCAGCCAATTACTAATAATGTAAAACATGAAATGTATGTGGCTGAATATTTGTAACCTGAAATGGCTTCTAAATTTATTTATTAGTGGATCTACTGCTTCACCATTGGTATTGTGTTATTATGGTGATCTTTTGCTAAAACCCACGAGAGTTTTAACCAACTTTTATTTTTTAATTTTTATTTTTATCAGCAAAAGTCAATTGTTAAAAGTAAGTTTGACATTTTCTAAATAAGTGCATTTATTTGAATTATATTATATTTTTATTTTTTTCATATTTTTTTTGTAAAAAGTCAGTGGTGTATTTATTTCGATCATTAACACCTCGAAAGAGTTGAACCCCAGCCTCACTCTTGCAAGTACCTAAACGGTGCACCCATGCTATTGGACCACAAGGCTATGGGCGAGTTTTGGACATGGATATGGATGTGGAATTATGATGTGAAATTATATTTGACATGTCATAGCTGTGTTTGGATCTTAGATAAAAAGAGAAAAAAAAATAAACAATCTTAAATAAAAAGAGAAAAAAAAAATAAAAGGTGAATGAAACAGAAGTTAATACTGTCATAATTTTTTTATAATTTTCTTTTCATCTACAAATTATTTTACAAATCTAAGATCCAAACAGAGTTTAAACTTTCATTTGTTATTGAGGCCATAGGCAAGCACTTTAAAGTTTTATAAAGTAATGATAATTGTCATAAAATTATCAAGATATACATGTATACATGTTTGGTGAATTATCTTTGAAAATTGCTTTTAAATTTTGTTAGTTTTAAAAGGGTTTATTATACTTCTTACTCTTAAATTATTGTCAAATTATTTATTTAATTTCTAAATTATCGATTGAGTCTAGTAAGCTCTTAAAGTATATATAATTCAAAATTTATTAGTACCTAAATTATAAGTATTTTAGTCTTTGAAAGAATTACATAGATAAAATATAAATCCATAAGTATTTTAAATTAATGAGAACACCATACTTAGTTAAGACTTTATTAAAAAAATCTTACATTTATATTTTGTTTTAAAAGTGTTTTGTTTCGCTATGTGTTTAAACTAATATCAGAATTTAGTTTCTCAACCTTACCAATAAAATTATACAAGTATTAGATATATTAAAGAAGTATAATCAAATAATTTAAGTAATAACACTTCACTATAAATAATAATAGAACAAACTGCTACATTAATTGGCAACAAACTGTTTTAACTTAAAAGTCAAAAAGTCACTAAAAAATCAATAACTTATACCAAAAAGTCAAATATTCTCTTTTCTCTCTACTTTTTACACATTTTTTCATAAAATTCAATCCAAACATATTAATTTTTTTTACATCATATTTTAACAAAAAAAATTGAAAAGTTATTAAAATAGTATGTTTCCAAACGAGGCCTAACGAAAAACTTAAAAACAATCAATTAGAAATTATAAACAAAATTCGGCATATAATACTAGATAAATGCAATCTAATAGCCATTGTTGAAGATATAATAAAATTTTAAGGTTTTTTTAAATAAAATTTTAATTAGGTAGGATCTTTTACTAATTTGTAATACTTCTCGGTTTAAATTTTATTTTGTAATTATGTCAGGAACTTGAATTAAAAACATTAGGAACTTAATAAATTCAGTCGATAGTTTAATAATTAAATAGATTTTGATTCATATATTTTAGGGACTAGGCTTGTTTTGGGTACACAAAAAAAATAAGCAGCTTATGGATTTATTTAAGTCATATCATCTTTTTACTTTTTTATATGTCTTTTTGTAATAAGCAAAAAAAGAAAAAAAAAAAAAAAAAAAAAAAAAGAAGAAGAAAAAAGCTATACCAAAACCAAGCCTAAATAGACAATTTGGCGATAATTTAGGAGTAAAAAGTGTAATAAACCCGTTTTAAAATAATCCAATTTTAGCATACGTTTGATAATGTTCATAGTTTATTATTTTTAATTTACAGAAAATGTTAAACATATTTATGTTTATTTTGAATAAAAATGAAATTGAAAAACGTGCTTGGTATATGAGAATTTTAAAATTCTATTTCGAAAACAAGTGAAAGAAAATGGCTGTGATAAGTAATTATCAACGGTTGAAAATCATGACGGGAGGTGTTTGTCAACTGTGAGAGGTAGTGGTCAAAAGTAGTTGTTCCTGATGAGAGGTAATTAATAGTCATGGGCAGTGTAGTGGCCGAAAGTGATAGTCAATAGTAAAAATTAATAGATGATTAATAGTTATGAAAAGTATAGTGACCGAAAGTAATTGTCGATAGATAAAAATGATAGATTGTCAACTATCTAAGATGATAGTTGAAAGTGACATAACAATTATAAAATAATTGTTTTAAACACAGCTTAACAATAGTAGTGTCCATAATAATTATAATTACGAAGAGAATCAGGGAAAGCAAACAAATTTTGTTCGTATTATTATGTATGCCTGAGTATAGATTTTATAACCTTAATTTCATTCATCTCGTTATTTTTATTGTCATATCTATTTATTTATTATTAATTGAATTATTTATTTACTATATATTAGGATTAATTTCAGTCAAATTAAAATTTTGTTAATTAGATTAGAGTTCATTTAAAATTTAAATTAATTTAGTTTGTTACTATTTTACTATAATTTGATCTTATGTTCAGAATCAAATATTTGTAAAACAAAAAATATATATATAGTAAATGGAAATAAACGGAATGGATTTGAAACCCTCTTTTTTTGTTTGGTATTAAATGAGACTTCAAATGTTTTTTAAAAGTTTTAAAATTGGTAAAATAAATGTATTTATTGTTTGGTTATTATGCAGTTTTCAAAATTATTTTAAATTTTAAATTTGTATTTTTTTATACTTGGTAACTTTATTTAATATTTTAAACAATTTTCTATTATGCAGTATAGTACTTTTTTTTTTTTTTGTGTTTATTGATTTTTTTAAGATTTATTCATAATTTTTTACTATTTAAATATAGGGGATTTTTTTTTAAAAGTAACTGGTATTAAGATTTTATAGCATAAAAGAACACTCAATATTTTCATAATAACTAAGGTCTTTCAACATCGATCCAGAAAAAATTAAATCTAAATAATTTTTCTAGATAAATCACAGAGAAAATTTCAAATTTCTTTGTGATTCCAAATTTCTCTGGACACAACAGAGAAAATTTCAAATTTCTCTGTACATATCACAAAGAAAATTCCAAACCAGAGAAAATTTCAATATATAGAAAATTGAACATTTCAATCCAAAGAAAATTGAACACCTAAAGAAAAGTTCATTCAGAAAATTGAACAATTAGAGAAAATTTCAATATAGAGAAAATTGAACAATTAGAGAAAATTTCAATCCAAAGAAAATTCGACTTCACAAAGAAAAACTTACCAAAGAAATTCAGAATTTCTCTGAACACTTCAACCCAGAGAAATTCTTCAAAACCAAAGAAATTTCCCACTTCATCCTAAAAAAATTCACTCAAACCCAGAGAAGATCTCATTACAACCCAGAGAAATTCACTCAAACTAGAGAAAATCCCCCTCTCTAACCCAGAGAAATTCCCCATCACAATCTTTTTTGGTTGAAAATCATAAACCTTAGGCAAAATGTGTTCCGTGGTTCACAAGAATGAGAGAACACAATATAATCTTTTCTTTTCTTTTCTTAATTCCCAAACATACTCTAATTGCTCGGCTATACATGAATATGAAAAAGAAACCCCAGATTTGAACGGAGCTATAGTTTTCAAGTTTCAAATATATTATAAACACAAATTCGGTCATCAAAAAAGCAAACTATGTAGCCAAAACTAGAACGAACAGAATAAAACAAAACACAATACTGAAACAGAGAACAGCGTGTTCGAATTGGGAACTCACATCCTTTTTTGAGGTTTTCCTCTCGAAAACACTTCGAAACATGATCAAGAGGCTTTGAAGACCTCGGAGACCTAAAACACCATATTCGAGTTGAGCTTGCTCTCGAATTTGCAGCAGATGGAGCGAAAGGGAGCTTGATACCATGAATAAAAGAGCTCTTCGGGATGCCAATGGCAGTAGATAGTTCGCAGTTATCAGTGGTGATGGTTGGAGCTGCAAGAGAAGAGAGAAGCGATGTTGCCATAACCACTTTCTCTGTCTAGAATTCGAAGATTACTCTTTTACTCAATTTAAGCCAGAAATGAGAGAGACATGAGCCCTGTTTGGTGCAACTTAAAAGCTGCTTATTTCAACTTTCAGCTTAATTTAAACTATTTTGATGCGTTTGATTTAGCTTATAGCTTATAGCTTATAGCTTCTTGGAAGTCAGAAATTAGCTTATTCTTTGAGTGGGACAGGAGATGCTTAGTTTATAAGTCAGAAATCAGCTTATGTTCATAGTTATAAGTAATAAGTTGTTTAGGCATAAGCTATAAGCACTTTCCTACAGTTCTACCAAACAGGGCCATGGTGATGGTGATTGGAAGAAGAGGAAGAGAAAGAGAGAGAGCCAAATTTCTCTAATCTGATATACGGGTGTGGGTTTAGGGACTTTAGATATAAAAAAATAATATTGTAAATCTCTTACATTACTAAAAATAGGAGAGGAATCTTAGACTAATTTTTCCTTAAATATATCTAGATGAGATGTATTTAAAAATTTAAAAAATGATCAAAATATTTTAAAAAATCATTAAAAATAAAAAATATATGAATTCAAAATTCAAAATCTAATTTTAACAATTGGATAATCAAAGTGATAAAATGAATTTCCAATTTCCAAAATGGAATATTAGTTCATCAAGATATATATATATATATATAATTACTTTTGCAGTAATGTTTGGTGTTCTGAAAATTCATGACTCAAATGTATCAAAATAATATTTTAAAAATAAAATGATATCGTTTGAATATATTCGAACCATTCAGACAATATAAATTAGAACCAATATATTTTGTTTTACTTTTAATGCCAAAGAACACAAATTCCATTATTTATCTATTTTATTTTATTAAAACAATCCTTCTTTTCTATTCAACTCGCACTGTTAGGGTTTCTTTTCTTCTCTGGAATCTCTCACTGCGGCTGCCTCTCTCTCTGTCTCTCTCTCTCTCTCTCTAGGCCCTCAGTCCTCAGGTGACTCTCTCTCTCTCTCTCTCTCTCTCTCTCTCTCTCTCTCTCTACATATATATAGATATATGTATATATCTGAATCTGTTTCATTTTCTTACTTTAGGGCCATTCTTGAATCGAAATCAATTTTGGGGCTGGTCGAATAGCTCATACGTACTAACAGAAAGTACAGGAAGAGAAAAGTGTGAAATTGGTACGCAAAGTCTCACTCAAGCTGTCTTTCTCTCTCTTCAATCTTAATCTGTATCGTCTACAACAAAATCTCTCAAGTTCCGATGAGTCGATATGAATTTGTATATGCTTAATTCTTTATGATTTAAGCTACATCTCTATTCTAACTCTTATAAGACAAGAATTGCATTGAACCCGTTACGTAATTAGGTGTTATAAGACTTGGGTTGAGTTGAGATATCATGAAAATAAAATTGATGAATGATGTTTAAATTACAAATTGATAGTTTATTTTTATTTTTATTTTTTTAATTTTTTTTATGTTGAATGTGTTGATTTTTTTATAATAATTTTGGCTCTTTCTGGATAAAAAAAACAAATTTTTCTTGTATCTCGTCTGGCCATGTACATATCATGCCCATTCTTTTAAGCCCGTGACTTAAAAAGTAGTGATACAACATAATTTTGAATCCCATCATGAAGTTTTGCGGAGGAAATTTCAAATATAAATATTACAAATGAAATAAGTTAATGGCAATTATCAGGCACAAACATAAATTAACAGATTCTCCTAAAATAATATATATATATATATATATATATTGATAAATATGTGATCTTTAATAGAAAAGCATAAAGAAGATGCAAAGAATACAAAAATCAGGCCCCTAAAGAAAGACTAAGATAATAAATCCTCCACAAAATCTAAAATAATATTCCATGCCCCCTTATCAATATATTGCTATGTAGCAGCATTAGGTTAGAAATTTAATGCAACTCTATGTTTATGATCAATGTTGATTGCAACTTTGTTTTAACAGTAAGTTCAAATTTATACATGGTAAGTTGTATTTTTATAATTAACAGTCACAATAAGTGATTAGAACCTTGTGTGTCCACCCCCAACCAAACATAAAATGACATGAAGGATTGCAACCCTAATTACAGCCATTCCAACTACAAACTTAGCTGAGATTAATCTATCCAAAATTATATTTCATCAACAGCCTAATAGTGAATGAGAAAAAAAAGTTTTATTTATTTATTTTATTTTATTTTTTTCTTTTGATTGGCGAAATCTCCCAAACATTCCTAATACCCTAGCCCTTCTAAACTCCCATGCCCCTTTTGCGGCTTGAACCCCTAACCTCTCCTGTGGAAGTGTTGGGGTGATGCCACTAGACTACAAGATCATTGGTGAGAAGAAAAAACAAGAAGAGAGAAGTTATGAAGTAGAGAATATGTAGTATTCAATCACAGTTAACATCGCAAAATTTAAAAAACATAAATTGTCAAATAAGGAAAAAAATGAAGGGAAATGAAGTACAAAATATGACAAAGAAAGAAATAAGAGTAAAACTTAAATTAGACCAAAATTTGGAGGATTGTAATTTACTTTACAAAAATGTGGTAAAAATTGTGCTTCATATATTTGCAACAATAAAGTTGCACTTGTTTTGCCCCGTCGAGTATTTGGTTGCAACTCCGAAAATGATGGTGCTAGTGGTTGGCTGGTGTGGCCGCGGTAGATGAGTGTTAAGGTGTGGGAGTGGCAGCGACGGTTTTGGAGGTATTGTGGTGGGGTTAGTGCTAGTGGTAGGGGTTTGGTGGTGACTTGTGGTGGTTGTTTTGGCAAGACTTTAGTTTGCCTTGTTAGGTATGGAATATGTCTCCGCCTTTAAAGAGCTAAAATTATTGTTTTGTTGAAATAAGCTCATTTTTGTTGATCATGTAAAATGTTTTCTGTTGATTTCATTTTTCATTGTACCAAATGTCAAAAAATGTAGAAAATGTTTGCCGCTGGAAAAAATGGATTGTACATCTATTCATATATGCACACAGGACAATTTTACTAACTATATAGGTGATTAGACACTTCTATGCT
This sequence comes from Camellia lanceoleosa, assembly GCA_025200525.1. NCBI lineage: Eukaryota > Viridiplantae > Streptophyta > Magnoliopsida > Ericales > Theaceae > Camellia > Camellia lanceoleosa. The sequence continues at coordinate 151,580,865 of CM045762.1, read as the reverse complement.
TGAACTAGAGGCATCAGATTATTATGTTTTCTATGGGAACACGTCATATATTCAACTAATAAAATTAGGTTACTAATAAAAAGAAACTGGTTTTATATAATCTGTACTAAAACATTAGCAAATCAAATGCTCAAAATTAACTGACCTCCTAGAAAATAACTCTAAAATAACAAACAAATACATCAATTTGAAGCAAATTGAAAATAGCACACAAAAAAATCGAAGTATGATAATAAACATGTATAGCAGGCGGGAGCCATCAGATGCTTTTCGATGTGAGAGAGAGAGAGTAATGTCTTGCTTTTAGGGATATTGATGATATTTATTTTAACAGCCCCAATCTTGATAATTTATTTACTTACCATAACTTCCTCTAATTTTATTAATAGCATAGACTTCCCTGTAGTGTAAAGATATTTCTAGCCTTTCCGTATGTCGCAATACTAACAATAACATAAAGAATATTTTTCTTCAATGAGTAATTAGTTCCATTATTTAAGAAAACAAACACAAAATGGAAAAGGTCCTATTCCCTCTCTCTCCCATTTATGGTCTGTTGGGAGCAAGGTTGTTAAAATCAGGATCCTACGTTGGATCGTTGGAGGTGTTTATAGGATCGGATCGTAGAATTAGATCGAGAATCGTAAGATCCTACTGAAAAGGACAAATTACGTAATAATTTAATTTAAATAAACGTTTCTTAAAAAATATACACAAAATAAGCTTATATTTTATTAAAAAGAAGTGAAGATATTATGAAAAATATAATATTCCATATAGAATGTAAATATAATATTATACAATAGAAAACTCGATGGTAATATTTAAAAAGTAAAGAAATAATATTTAACAAAGTCGGATATGAAAATAGATTGAGAAGTCAAAAGAGCGACTTAACTGAATGATAAAGTTTGTCATTAGCATCCCTAGTGGAATGGGTTCAAGTTATGAAAATTGTCTCTCCAAAAATTAGGGTAAAGTTACAATCATCCTATGAAGCACGGGTACTCCAAAAATGTTGTCGTACAAGTAGCGGGTACTTCCCGGGTGCCGGTACGCGTACCGATACGGCTACACGCGTATCGGGTATGCCAAAAACGCATTGGGTACGTTTTATACGGTCAGTTTACTGATGGGTACACCACGGGTACGCCATGGGTACGTTTTTGCGTACTCCGGGGTAAAAAATGATATTTTTTATAAAGTAAAAGGTACCGGAGCAATTTTTTGTGTCTATTGTAAAGAATTATAAAAATCTAGGGTTCTTTTGTAATAAATAAAACATGAAACCAAATAAAATTAGGGTTCTTTATTCTCTCTATCATTCGATCATCTCAGCTCCTTCCATGTCTCATTCCGAAATACTCCAAGACTGAAGAACTTCGAAGGTGCTAGGGTTCCATGTTTATTTGATCATCTCCTTCCAGAAATACTCCCAAGAGAGTTTGAAGAACACTTCGAAGGTGCGATTGAAAGGTTTAATCGAAGGTGCTGCTGATTGATTCTCTCCTTCGAAGGTGCGATTGAAGAGGTAAGTTCATCTTCGATTCTTTCCCCTTTTCTTCTTCGATTCTTTATCCTCTTTCTTTCATTTTTTCTTTCCAGATTTTTGTGCTGTTTCTTTGCTGCAAACGATCGATTCTTCCTCTTTGGTTTTCTCTTTCTTTGATCCTTCATCTTCTTCTTCATTTTTCTTGAACTCTCTCTTTTTTCTTTTTTCTTTTTTTTTTGATATATGTCCAGATTTTTGAACTAAAATCTGTCCTTGTTATTATTATTATTATTATTATTATTATTATTATTATTATTTTGTGATATATGTCATATATATATGCAATATGATAGTGGTTGTAAAGCTTGATTACAAATTAAAATCCCTTGACACCTTAAATTCTCTTTCGTAGCAGTTTATTTTGTGGGGGAGGGATAGGGGTTTTGTAACCGAAAAACGGAGCATTAATTTGTGATGCATAACCATTGGTTTTGAGTTGAGTTATCTGGCTGTTTCCACATTGGTTAATTTCCTTGCAATGCTTGATGTTGTGGGTGGATATGATTGGTTATTGTTTCATTGTCTTTCATGAACTAAAATTGAGAGATACTTTGTAGGTCAATATGGGAATTAGATTGAAAGGTGTTGTGGTGTCCTTGTTCTTGTTACACTTGTCACTGAAATATATATTTTATTCAATATATGCAATATATTAGATCTGTCCAAATTGTTATTTACATATTTGATGAGCAAAAAGAACGATTTGTCTTTTAGTTTGTAGTTCTCTTTTTAGTTTTGATATTTGATTTTAATTTGGAGGGTAGATCCTTTAACCATAATTATGAAAAAAAATAAAAAAAAAATCGGCGTACCGCAGCCATACCCGTATCATATTTTTTTTAGAGTTTTGCCGTATCGGCGTACCTGTACCGTACTCGTACCTGCACCCGTGCTTCCTAGCAATCATCTAACCCTCCTTTAGACCCCGCTAAAGCTAAGTTTGTTTTTTTGACTATTTAGGTTTCTTAAATTGGTATTATATTAAATGTTTGTTTCCTAATTTGTTTATTTGATTGAATACTATCATTTTTTTATTTTTTATTTTTTTATATTCATTTGGACCAGATAAATTGATATATGGACAAAAAACATAAAATTTACAATAAAATAAACTATACAATACAAAACAAGGCTTACAAATTGGATCGGATAGGATTGGATTCGGATAAGGAATCCACAATCCTATAAGATCTTATTATCAGGATTGAAAGATCATATCTATAAGTGATTTTTTATACGATCCGGATCGATTGTGCCCAAATGGATTGTAAGATCGTAGAATCATAGTATCTGGATTGGGATTTTGATAACCATGGTTGGGAGGTGGGTTGGACAAAAAGGAAGGTAACAATATTTATGATCTTATCAAATGAGCTGCTACAAACCCTTACATAAATATGAAACGGCAAGTTTTTAACATGTTCAATATGCAAAACTATAGGAATTAATTTTCTTAATTCTATAGTTTTAATAATTTACACTAAGGACTACACTCGTATAATTGAGGGCTGAGTTGCAATATTATTATGGTGAGCAATAAGTATCGGATTGATTGCCTTTACTATAACAGTACCCTCTGTTTAGAGTAAGGAATTTAAGGTTAAATTTTTAAAAGTACAGGAGATTGAATAAATTAGAAATAGGAAAAAAATATTTTATTAGGACCATTGTAGAACTACAACCCTTAGCATGAAGGATTTCAAATAACTAGTTTTACATTGTTGTGTCAAATTCATCATAACAAAGCTCTCAAATTCAATATTGAAATCCATATATGAACTATCAAATTTAAATTTGAGATATTGTTCTTGGACGAATAGTGCCAAAAATTTCATTTTAAATCCATAAATTTGAACACCTCCTTGGTGGAATTCACGATTTAGGACTATTGCATGTATGGGTGAGTATGTTAAAAAGTGCTTTTGCTTTGAATATGCACTGAATATGGACACAAAGACTCACGCACTTGCACATGCTTTGAGTAGCCACTTTTGTGACTTTTATTGCTGTTAATAAAGCACTTCTTCTGCCAACTGATGTTGACATTTGATGTAGGTTGTAAATCTTTTTGAGTTGCAGTTCGTGTCCTCCTTTTTGCTCACTGAGCTTACCAAACCAACATTTGCTTCTGTTGCAGCACAAAGTCCCTTGGGAATAGCCAAGATGTCTCGAAAGGGGTTGATGGAGCAGGATTTGAGTAAGCTGGATGTGACAAAGCTAAATCCACTCTCACCTGAAGTTATTTCTCGTCAGGCTACAATAAATATTGGTAATTCATGCTCCATGAGTTTTTTTACCTATTTTCAGCTTACATCAGTTAACATTATGGTGTTTTTAGGGATTTGAATTTTCTTTCTGTATTAACATTCAATTGATGCTCCATAATGAGTGCTTAAGGTTGAAGACAGTAATTTAGAGTTAAATTTATTTTTGCAGGTACTATTGGTCATGTGGCTCATGGCAAGTCAACTGTTGTAAAAGCAATATCTGGTGTTCAGGTAATTATTCATTTTTCTCTCTTTCTACTGCTTGTTCCTTGTATTATACTGCATATCTTCTCAGAGTTTTTGTTTGCAGGCTTATTTGTGTTTGTGATTTTGTCATCAGTTCAGCTTGTTAGTAGTTTGGTAGTCCACTTATTTAGCAAGAATATAAAGCTGATAAAAAAATAATAAGTAAGGTGGTAATCCTTAATTTGTTTTTTGTATTCTTTCTTGTTACTTGTTAGTATGGACATCAAGATGGACTATTGTATCAAGGGGAAAATAGTACAGTGAATGTGTGCTTTCTATTAATTGGTTATTTTACCTAAAGTTTTCTCCAAGTTGAACTAGTAGTAGTTTTATTCAAAAATTGAGCTGATTGCTTGTTTCTGGCTTGGGGAAGTTGAAAGATGATACTTACGAGATTTGGCTGATATTTACTGTATCGTATGCTCCCTGTTTCTGGTAGGTGGAGATGCCTCCCTGCTGACTTGGTCTGTTTTTATGTGGAATTTAAATGTAAAACATGTTTCTGAGGACATTTAGTTTTAACCTCTACTTTCTATGAGGGGGCCTTTCTCAAATGGGTGGACTCCCATTACATAAAGTATCAGTTCTTTCTTTGAATATCTAAATAATATTTGATTTTTGTCAATCCTAGTCAATTGTTACTCCTTAATTCTTGGTGACAGAGTTGTGCTTTTTAAGTCATGAGCTGTCAAGCACGAAAATTGACTAACCAAGGAGTTGATGGAGCCAAAGTGATTTTAAGTACTTGGTTGAAATTTCTACGTTATAAATTTCAAGGTCTTTATGATTATATGATTTGTCAATTTTCTGCAGACTGTTCGTTTCAAAAATGAGCTAGAGCGCAATATTACTATTAAGCTTGGATATGCGAATGCCAAGATATACAAATGTGAAGATGATCGATGCCCTCGGCCCATGTGCTACAAGTAAGTTGGTATCCATAGAATCAGTGTGCGTACTTTCGATTTTCATTGGCACATGGTATATAACATAAAAACACCTTTTTACAGGGCATATGGAAGTGGAAAAGAAGATAACCCTATGTGTGATGTGCCTGGGTTTGAAAACTGTAGGATGAAATTGTTGAGGCATGTATCTTTTGTTGATTGCCCGGTAAGGTGCCCAATGCCAATCTTAGTAAAT
>CM045762.1:151403157-151570657 GCA_025200525.1 Camellia lanceoleosa | reverse complement strand
TATATTTATTGAAAGTTTCTCTCAATTATAAGTCATATTTGATCTTCGTCATTATTATGATTGTAATTCATCAGGTTGCATTGTAATATCATATATAAATCAAATAAAAAAAAAATTATATTTTACGTGAATTCTTATGTAGCTTGGTAAGTATGGAAGGTAGAATTCTTCTCCATAGGTAAAATGAGATGACGTGCCCCTTTCTTTTACTTTCTCAGAAGAAACCAAAACGTTAGTGATTACCTTCGACCAGTGTTGGTCGGGAGGATCCTTTGACGGTCAAGTAAGAATACTGTTTGGCCATGAGAATTTGTATTTAAAAGAGGATTTTTGGATTACCTCTGGTTTGTTTCCCTTGTTTAACCTGCTTCGCCTTTTATAGTTTTCTTGAGTTGAATCCCATTCATTAGATCAATGTTTGATCCGAGGGTTTTGCCAGTTCTTGGCTTTGGTCAGGCAGGTGGTCAAGTTGGCTTTGCCTTTGATTGTTGGATCATCCTCTTATGGATGGCTTAGATTATCTCAGATGCTAGTGGCCAACTTGTCAAGCGTTGTGTTCTTCGGATCAGGCTGATCAGACGGACTTATCGTCTAGTAGGCATAACCTATACTCCTGTATTTGTTGTCTTGATGTTTCCACCGTTAGATGAAAATGAATCCGACATTCCTCTTATATTCTGTGGATCTTCTTCTAGAATGAGATCTTTACTTTTCATTGCTTCTTACGATCTTAGTCACGTGTCATTGTACTGCCAACTGTCTCTAATGTGCTTCTTAGAAATTCATTTGGACCTTTCCTTTCCTTTGGGCTGCTTTGCCTAACTGCTTCGGTTTTGGGCCAATATTTTATCACTCCACAATTGCCCCTTTTCAGTGACTGACTTGGGCTAGTTGCCGAAGACATTAGTTCGAACAAACGATGAGTTGTATCACTTTTTTTTTATGACACGCGTCTTTTGATTTCGACTTTAATGATGACATCCGCCACATCGTCTTTCTAGGCACCATTTCGCCTCTGACACATTAAGTGGGAAGCGCCTCCATCACTCTGCTTGCAATCCTTTAAGAAACCCATATGCATATTTTTTTCTATCCACCGTTTGAAGTATCAGTCTACCTTGTAAGTTCATTTTTTCTTATTCTCTTGCGATTTCTTCGTGATTATTCTTTTCACTTCCTAGTTGCCATAAGTCGTCTTAAGCGTTTCTTTGAATCTAAAGAAAGCATTCAGGAATTTAGAACTCTCCATCATATTCCTGATGACGTTGTCGTTCGTCTTCCTTTAGATGGCGACGACATCGTCGACAGGTCAGAGGAGTGGATTCTCTTGCCCTCAATGGACATTATTAATGGAGGCGTCTAATTTCCTCTTCACCCTTTTCTTAGGGAGGTACTGCACTTCTATGGTGTACCCCTTTCTTAACTTGCCCCTAATTTCTTTAGAATAGTCATGCGAGTGATTGCTTTGAACAACATTTTAGGAGTAAACGTAGGGCTTTAAGAGATTAAATACTGCTATAATTTTGTCCTCACTACCAGAGAAAGGGCAAAGTTTTATTTCAAGTCCAGATCGGCAAAGCGCCAGTTAGTTCAAATGCTTCCTGATTCTGGCAAGGGTGTCAATGACATAGTTGTAATAGTGGAGGGTACCTGGGAGTTTCCTCTTGGTGCTGATAGGGACTATCTTGTAATGGCCCAAATTTTTTTTAAAAATAGCCAGTGCATAATTTAATTGAGCAAATTTTCGAATTTGATTGCCGTGTAAATTCTGTACGAAAACAGTTCGGTTTTGTATTTTTTAAAAATAGTTCCGATCTCAGAAAATTATGAAATTTTTATATGTTTTTCCCATATGAGTCTATCACGTTGGATAAAAATTTCAGAATTTAATGATGAGTATTTATTTTATGAAAATTCACAGACTGATTGGTGTTTAGTTTAATTTATAGCAGAATTTAAAATTGAGTTTTTGGTGTTCGGACCATGATTTGAGATAAATCAATTGGGGATTTATTTTAAATTATTAAACTCCATTAATTTTGGACCCAATTGATTAAATTGTGACCCGTTAGTAACCATGTAATATTGTTGTGGTTTTATTATTATTATTTAATTACCATAAAAGAGTTGTGAATATTTATGGTGTGTACCATTAAACGAAATATATTTTGTGGTGAGAAAATATTATATTTACTTTTGTAATTAAAGATGTTGAAATGTATTTTATATATATATATATGTGTGTGTATATATATAGTTAGATATTTGTTTAATTAAATATTTGTTTAGGAAATATCTATAAAAGTAACTAAAAGGATTTTTTATTCAACTTTTGAGAGTTCTTAGGAGGTCTTGTCGTGAGAAGAAGAGAAAAAGGGTTCCAATGTTGGTTTTTCATGGGTTTGATATAGTATAAGTCATTTTTGACCCCTAGTGCTTTGGATCAAAACGTAGAGGGTGAAAAATGCGTCGTTTGGCTCCAAAAAAATTTAATTTCTGTTGCCGAAAAATTTGAAAGCTTCTTGACTTGAGGTAGAGATTTTTCCTACACTTCTTTATGCACTTTTACTTAATTATATGGAGTTTAGAGTTGTATATAATTTAATTAGAATTTTTGAAAAATTTGTGATTTATTTGCTTAAAAGAGAAATTTTGAGAAAAATAAAGAGTTGATACCCAAATTGCGAAAGTGTAAACTTGGACTATGTTTGTAAGGTTATGAAAGAGATATGTTTTAAATTTAAACAAAAACGAACTTCGATTTGATCGGTTTTGAAATTTTTACCGGTTTGTGACCAAAAGAGCATTTAAAAAGAAAACAGAGGAATTATGTTTAACTTTTGGAGCTTTTGATCAAAATAGTATGTCATAGTTGAATAATTCTTGGAGAATGAGTTTGGAAAGAAAATGATGTTTTCTTGGGCATTAACGGTATTATTTTGTTTAATGTATCTGTTGGAATAAAACCGACATAGTTAGAAATGGACCTTGAAAGGTTACTGGATGTGATTGTGATATGAAAACTAGTGTAGTTGTTCATATTTGGTGAGATGTGGAACAGATCGTATTTATCAAAAATTTTGGAATTTAATTGTTTAAATATCTGTTTAGAAATATCTGTTTGGGCTATCGGTGGAGGATAACCATGATGGTTGTAGAAATGCATGAGACTTAGGTGAATCAAACCACATTTCCTCATTTGTTGCATTGGACATTGCATTGCATTCATTTCATTGGAAATATATTTGTTTTTGAGAAATATTTGGAAATGTATTTGTTTGCGAAAAGATAAATACTTGGTGAATCTGGGTATGAGGTGTAGAATCATGCGGTTAGGTGTCGAGCCTTCTCGTTTACTGGTAAAAATGACAATGGTAGTACATTAGGGCCTACTTGCAGACACTCACCTAGAGATTCACAGAGCATGTATTAATGTAACATATATGGTTTAAAATAGAAATGGTTTTATATCTGTTGTTACATGCCAGCATTGCATGCTTTATGAAAAGAGAGATAAATTGTTTTATCATGAGCATGGCATGAGCATACTCATTTTTAGTCTTGTCATGGTTTATATGTGTAGTATATCTCTACTGGGTTGTGGCTCACCTTATAAGGGAAACTATTTCAAGTACAAGTGCTATGCCTCTGCCAAGGCATTGACTTGGGAGGACTTGGAGTTGAGGCTTCATTTTTGTTTTATTGTTATTTGTTGAATGTAAGCCCAGGGTTGTATTTGCGTTGAGTTGAAACTCCATTTTGTGTAACCAAGAATGTTCTTGGATAAATTTGTAAGCCTATAGGGCACTTATTATCTATTTGGCTTCCATTTCATACTTGTTGTAAAATGTATGCTTGGGATTGGAACTGGGGCATTGAGATGTTAATAGCATGTATTTGACATTTGGGATTTAATGGAAATGGATGTATGGAATAGTTAACTATATATATGTGTTTGTCTATCAGGTGGGTTTTGTAGCATAAATAGATATACCTTGCCCAATTTTTTGGGCGTTACACATCCCATCCCTTAGGTCCCAAACCAGCCAGGTTAATGCTCTCATTTTCTTGCATATGAATTTGCTTTTTTGTGGTATTTGCTGTGATACCCCAAAGAACGTCACGTGCCATAGCTATATTAATAACCACTTTTAAATACCCTACGTCTAACCAACCATCCTTGTATGTTGAATATTTTTTAAAAAAGTATAAAATCAAATAGTTAGAAAACCTTAAGGAAAGTAATTTTTTTTTTTTCAAAAGAAGAAGAAGAAGAAGAAGAAGAAGAACTTGCAAATGCTTATGATTACTGAATGAACCTAATATGATGGCCAAGTATGCATAACATTCATGTATCTATTTATGTTAGGAAATTCTTTTATTTCATGGGCATGCATATGATATGTTTGCTACGATAGGACTTGAGATTTGTTGAGTTGAGTAGGAAGCCTTAGTAGTTTTGAGGAACTTGAATATGAAACCTAAGGATGGAAAACTAAGCAAACAATGAAAAGTTAGGGAAGTTACTTGAATTGGAAAACTGAATATCTAGATAACTTAGAAAATCTTAAGTAAGGAGTTTAATAAACTTTAGTCTAATGAATAGAACCTAATGAATACTTAAGGGCTGTTTGGGAAGTGTGATTTTAGCCTAATTTAGGCTAAAATTCACAAAAAGACAAAATAGGCTAAAATAGCTAATAAGACAAAATGTCACTTCAAATCCATAATCATTTCACTTTTTCTCTTACAAACATCACATCCAATTATAAAAAAATTGAATCGTCTTCCTAAACACAAAAATTTTAGCCTACTAAAATAGTATACTAAAATAACAACTTCCCAAACACCCACTTGATCAAAAATTAAGTAGGATTAGCAAAAGTTAAATAAGATTAGCTTAAGCCTAAGTGAGGTTAATTAGACTAACCAGGATTAGAAATTAAACAAGGTTAATTAAAACTAAGCCTAATTAACTAACCTAATGAGATAATTAGTAAACTAAGCTAATCATTCCTATAAAAGCTAGAATGATGGAGAAGAATTGAGGAAGTTGGAGAGAATTGGTGTTCTTGAAGCTAAGAAGAAAACAAGGGAGGAAAGGAAGAAATTCAAAAGAAAGCTAGGATTTAAGCCTATAAATCCAAAGAAAATCACAAGGAGGTAAGAAATTCAATCCCCTATTCTATACTACTACTTAACCTAGCTAGAACATCAATTGAACTAAGTTTTGGAAGGATTTTAAGTGAAGAAAAATAGAAAAGTTGAAACTTAAGAAAACGATTTGAAGAATTGATTGAAAAACTATATTTTGAATTGGTTTCATGTTAGATTTGGATTATAGAAGTGTTATACCATGAACCTATACTAATTTTATACACTTAGAAGCTTTAAAATCTTGTTCTAGAGAATTAAAAGTGAAGGAATGAGGAGAAGTATAGAAAAGAATTTGAAGTATGAATTAAATTCTATCTTTTGCTAGTTTTAACCTTAAATCAATGCATACAAATGTATTTTTATGAAACATACATCATATGTCCATGCATTAGGACGTCATATATCAAGTTTTGGGTTTTGAAAATGAGAAAAATGAATTTTAGAGGGCAAGAACAGCTAAGAACAGCCTAGCCCGATTTTACCCAGAATCTCTCGTATGTGCGGCCTAAAACACCACACGTGCGGAATTGGTCTCCACACGTGTGGCGACCCCTACCCAGAAACCAATTTGAGACTACATCAATTGCACATGTGACTCGTACATGCAGCCAGGGTTCTGCACATGCGGCCCTGTGCCCTGCACATGCGGATTTCAGGGTTTTTGCATGTTTCATTTTCTTTTCATTTTCTTCGACCCTCAGGTACCCTTATACGTGTTTTGAACCTTATTAAAAGTCGAATGTGCTTAGAAACCAAGATAAATCAAGTTAATCTAGAGAAAAAAAAAACGGATATTTAAGATAGTTCGATTATTATACTTTTATTTCATTAGCATTTGTATTCTATTGTGTTGGTCAAGACTAATAAGGAGTTTTGTCGAGTGCGAGCCATCTGTGAGTAATATTATTGTAAAGTTATGTTTGAAAATTAGTTTTCAAAATATTGATGATATGTTATGATTTTGTGAAATCCTAATTTTGTTTCCGAATGAATGAATATTCCATATTTTTGGTAAATCTAGTAGTGCCATCTTTTAGTAAGTCCTGGCATTAAAGGATGTTTATTTTCATGTCATGGCCATTATTGAGATCTCCCGTTGACAACCATGTATGGTTGGATGGTTTACTCTATTGGATGCACCATGTTATCATGTTTTTGATTATAAGCTATTCGTATGAATTATTTGAATGCTTTTGAAGTTACGAATTGGAATGAATCTTTTGCAAATGTTTGGAATTCATTCATTTACCACTTTATGTTAATGTTATTCACTGGGCAATGGCTCACCCCCCACCTTATATATATGTAGGTGCAAGAGAAGCATTATGAAGAGGATAGCTCTGAGGAGTTTTTGTATATATACTAGGGTCAAGAAAGTTACAATATGTCTTTTATATGTTGTATCTTTCTTTTAAGAATGTGTAATTAAGAATGATGTATGCTTCATTTCATGTAGAAGCACTACTCTGAATGAATGTCTTAATGTACTTAATAGACTCAACTAAAGTAATTAATAGCTTCCGTAACTTAAGACAAGATTTGTTCCAATTAACTTAAAAGTCCAACTTGATTTGTTTTTTGCTTAGGCAGGCCTTTGGTAGTTAGGGACTACTAGCTAGGGTATTTACACATCTGTGCAACTAGAATCACCTGACCACCTAAACTCGCCCGAAAGTAATACGAACGGTTTCAAAGTCCCATATAGTTGGCAACAGTTCTAAATTAATAAAATCTGCAATTCTTGATTCGGATAATGGTTCCTAATATAATGTACCCGTTGAAACTGACCCAACCCGATTTATATATATAACACTAGTGTTTTTTTAGCCTATTAAACATTAGGCCTTGGTTATTGTGCAAAGGTTACCCAGGAAGCTTCATCAAGTCTCTCTCACATAGTCATCACATTTCAACTTCCAAAATGGAAACAGAGAGAAACCAAAAGTCTCTCTCTCTCTTAGAGACTAACTTGCTCTGTAACCCTCTTCATCATCATACGTCTTGCTCTTTTCATCTCCCCCATACTTTTTGTCTTCCCTATATCTCTCAACTCCCTATATCCGTATCCCCCCCATCTCTCTCTCTCTCTCTCTCTAAACAACTCTTATATCTCTTTTTATTCTGTAAGTCCCTTCCTCAACAAACAATATATTTTCCCTATCTTTTCCCCTAATTCGTCTCACCTAGGGGTGTTCAAATATCTCAATATGTTTGTATTTCATTCGATTCAAGTTAGACCTCTAAAACCCCTCTTTATTTGTAGTCAACAAGTGTGGTGTTCCATCCATTCTTGAAATCGGAGGCTTCGATACTGGTGGTGGTGTTCGCTTACTAACGGAAACCCTTGGTATGAATTTATTTGTTGGGTTTTTGTTTAATTTTCTCGATTAATTAAAACCTACATGGATTTTGAATTTTTGTTTAAATTTTTTTGATTAACAAAAACCCTAATGTGTTTGATATATTTTTGAATTATTTTTAGATTAACGTAAACCCTAGATGGATTTTGTATTTTTTTGTTCTTTTTTTATCGATTAACAAAAATCCTACTGTAGACACCCCATTTTTGATGGCCCTTACGACTTGGACACCATTGCATGCATACCTGATGATGAGTTTATATGCTCGTCAAGTGCTCGAAGTCCTCAGCGGGATGTCACAGCTTTGAGCCCTTCAAACCCTACACTCTTGTTGCCTCATTCTTGGACTAAGCCTTGGTTCTTTAAGCCTGCAGCTTCTGGTGGCCTGCCGGCCACCTTTTTGGGCTGCCGGCCATCACTTTTTGGTTGCCGGCCACTAATGTGGCCGGTCGGCCACCAATGAGTTTCTTTTGTAGATATTTTGTGACAGTTGTGCCAGCTGTTTGTACAGATGCATACATCTGCCCCCACGTGTAGGGCTGGATATTCTTGAGAGGAATTCATGTTTTCTATATATAGGAGACCTCACTCTCATGTTTTAAGGTTAGAAAATTTTGAGATCAAAATTTTTCCTCTATCTCTAGCAAATCTCTACACTTTTGCCTACAAATCCTTAGCCTTTGCCTATAAGCCCTTAACCAAATCTTATCATCTTTGAGTTGAGGCACTTTTGAGCTTGGTCTGAGCTCTTGAAGGGTGTGTTGTCTTGGTTTTGTTGCTTGAATTGCTTCTGCTTTTCAAGAGGTATAAGGCTTTGCCTATTTGCTTGTGTTCTCTACTATTTTTCTTGTTGTTTTCCAACTATTTTTGGGCCATAAAACTTCTGTATTTTTTGGGTTGAAGCTTGGGTTTTAAGGTTATTAAAGGTTGAGAGGTTGATAGCCCTTCTTTGTACCTTATTTTGGAGGCCTTTACCCTTGTGTTTCCCATCTTTTTACTATCTTTTTCTGAGCTTTTAAACACTAATTTTTAGAGTTATTTCAGTGGCCAATATCACGTTTTGAAGTCCAAATTTGGAGGGGTTAGCCTCCTTTTTTTATGTCTTTCTTACTAGCCTAGTTTGTGCCATGTTTTAGCATGTTAATCTAGCTATTTTTAGCTTAATTTCAGCATGTTTTAGGACTTATTTTAGACTATTTTAGCACTATTTTTTGTTGATAGTTGCATTTGAGCTTTGTTTTGCATGCTTATAGTGTAATTGTCCTCATGAGCTTTGTGTGTTTAGGTCTTAGATACCATCTTATTTGAGTTGATAGTATTTATTTATGCTTTTTTAACTCATTTTCAGCACTAATAATGTCTGCGACCTCCCTCATTTTTTGGATTTTTTTTTGCTTTGAGGGTTGTTTCAAGCCTCTTGTTCTTTTAAGCATGAGATTGGGGTTGCCATGCTTAATGGTTTAATCCCTTTTAGGGGTTCATTATCAACGGTATGACATCTCTTTCATGTCTTAAGTTAACTCTTGGTTTGGTACTTCACTCCATTAGAGAACTTAAACTCACCACTTGGACTCAATTAATTAAAAAATTGTTGGTAAGTTAAAATGGAGTAATTAAAATTAAGGTTAAAAATGGTGAAAGATAATAATTTGGTTGTGTTCAATCAAACGTTAATTGAACACATGGAAGCTTGAACCATTTCATACTCATTAGTGATGAAATGATTCAATGTTCCAAGGTCACCACTTCTCTTGATCATTCATGATAGGGAGGTGGTTTTGAGAGTCTCATTTTGTTTTATTTATTGAACTTGCACACTTTTGTTCACAAGTCATCATGTAATGAAATTGCTTGAGTTGGTGGTTTGTGGGTTAAGTTCACTACTCCTTTGATTTGTTCATAAAAAGGAGGGGTGAGTTATACAAACAAACCCTTGAAATACCCTGTGCATTGCTCTATTTGTTCTCTGTTGCAACAAAGTGAAATAGGTAGCAGTCGCCGACAAGCCACTTTCCATGGCCGACAGGTCACCTTTGATGGCTAGCCGACTATCACTAGTGGCCGGCAGGCCTTATCACTGATTGGTCGGCCACTGATGCAAAATTCAGCAGCATGTTTGTAAGGCAAAGCAGAGTTATTCTAGAAGTAGGCAACAGTGTTAGTGTTCTATTGTGCAACAGAGGCTCTCCGGAAGCAAAACAATGGCTTTTCGAGTGGAAACCGAGCATATGCATAAGCATTGCTCGCATGCCAAGCATGTTTTAAGTTTAAATTGTTGTAATTAATTAGTTGTAGCTAGTTAATTTTGTAAAGTATTGTAACTAATTAGTTAGTCAATCAGTTATTCAATTTCGTTTTGTAATTAGTTAGTTAACTAGAATAGTTAGTTGATTCATTTGTTGTAATAATTAGTTAAGTAGTTTAGCTAATTTCATTTGTTTTGTAATAATTAGCTTAGCTTTAATTAGTTAGTTAATTAGCTTAGATTATTCGAGCTCTCTTTCGTGAGAACGTAATTGTAATAATGTATATGTTTTCCAACCCTACGTCTTTCTCCCTTTTTATTTACTAGCTGATGATGGTTAGTTTAGGAGCATCACGTTTTGTTTAGCATATTTCATGTTTGTATTCACTTGAATTGCATGCACCGAGGCTCGATTCATCATTCTAACTGCATTGCTAGTGTAAATACTTCTTTGAATATATGTTTAGACCCCATGTTATCAAATTGCCTCATATGCCATATCTGTAGCTGAGCCTATTTAGATTGCGTATCGCATGTGTTGCATTATCCATATTGCATAAGTTAGGATCATGCTTTTTTCTAACTCTTTTGTTTATTTTGGCTTGGAGTACTAGGTGAGTCTTTTACTCGCTTTAGCATATCGCATATGTGTGATTGTTGCCATGTTTAGCATGCTTGCCATGAGGCTAATTGTTTAAGTGCTATAACTGCTTGAATGCCTGTGGATGAAGGCTTGTTGCTTAAATTGGAATAATTTGAGCAATGTTTATATGCGATCACTTTTTCAAGTGGTACATATTTGAAACAATTTTGCAAACAAATATGACTCAAAATGTTCCAATTCTTGCAAGTTAGTATATACTTGTATGTGTGCGCATCACATAGTAATGCTAGCCTAATAAACGAAACAAGAGCATATAATGTACCTATAAGATTCATATCATGATTAGTAGAGGCCGATCTTTGATCGGGCGAGCGGAGGTGCTCAATTCATGACCTTCCTCTCTCGTACCTAAGTTCTCGAGCTGAGACAATCTTGGTGATGACAGATATGTGGCCTTTGGCATTAGTCATGGGTTTTTAAAATTTTTCAAAAATAAAATATTTAGATGGCGACTTTGTATTTGGCAAAGCAGCCCATTTTTTTGGCATGTTTGATTCAAAATCAATTTTTCGAAAGATTTGCCGGATTTGGACTCTTTGGTGATTATCTATTTCACATTGCACTTGTGAGATCAGATTCAGAACCGCAGGAGTCCGAACTATAGGGCTTATTTCGCCTTCCGAAAGGGGGCGCGGAAAAGTCGAGTTACACTTACATATAAAAATAAGTTTTATGTCATTGTTTTTGTTTAAAAGAAGCTAAATGAAAAAAGTTAAAATATGAATCCTCCTATTTGTGTGTTTTTTTTGTTAAAAATTATAAGTTTTAAATCATTATGTTTATTTAAAAGAAGCTAAATGAAAAAAATAAAAAAAATCTGAATGCTTATATTTGTGTGCTTTATGTTAAAAATTAGAAGTTTGAACTCTCTGTTTGTTTTTGCTTAAATATACTCAATAAGCATCATTTCTTTCATGTTTTCCTGTTTGTTCTTGTATTTGTTCTATATTAGAATGCAAAATTTTGTTTTTGTATGTATTAGTTTTTTAATAAATCATTGTGTTAACTGCTTCCAAAATGAGAAATTACTAGAATGTTTGATTTGTTAATAATATTGTGTAGTAGATAATGGATCATTAATGTTTTATAATTCTCTAATTTGTTCAAATATTAGAATGCCATCTATTCTAGTATGCTTCTTTTTCTGTATTTTTTTTTTCCAGATTAACAGAAACCTTAGATTAATTTTGTTAGTTTTTTTTTTCAATTAACAAAATCCCTACATGTAAAAAGGATCTTTAAGTCAATTGTTTTTGTTAAAAGAAGCCAAAATGAAAAAAGGAAAATAAAATAAAAATGAATGCTTATATTTGTTTGTTTGTTATTGTTTTTAAAATTAAAAGCTTCATATTTTTGTTTGTATTTGATTAAATATGCATGATGTTATTTCTTGTTTTTGGATGCTTTAATAATTTTTTAATATTAGAATGAAAGATGCACTTTGTTTTTAGTTGTTTCCTCTGTTTTTACGTGTTTTTAATTATGAATGCTCTATAATTTTTATGCTCTAAAAAATTAGTTTTTTGAATGTTTGTTTTTGTAATAGAATGTATATTGCTCTTTGTTTTTGTTTTCAGGTATATTGTGCAGTAGATTTATTTGTTGTATTTTGTTTTTAGATAATGGATCATGATCCTCCTAATGAAACTGCCACAGTTACTATTGTGCCTAATGAAGGTCAAACTATTGGGCATCTTGTCACGACCCAAACCCGGCCCTATGGGTTTAGCACCGTAACTGGCCAGTAATCCGAGATTACCAAAGGCCTGCCAATCAAGAATCTGAGAAATCTGATCTGAGGGCCTGGCGGAAGCCAATACAGTATATAACTAGTGTCCATTGAGCTGTGAAAATCTGTATGCCAAAAACATTTTCATACATTTATGCATTCAAACCAGTACAGTATACACAATTATTACAGACATTCAGTACGGGGACTCGATCCCTTGAGAACAGTATAGTATAGTAATACAGTCTATACAGAAAACAGTCTATACAAAACAGTAGGAGACCAGTGGGGACACAAAAACACCCCAAGCCATGGCATGGCGTCTCGGAACCTCACAGTGAGGCACATTGGCTGGCTTGACAAAACTGGGGACTAACCCACGCTCCTAGCTCCGATGCAGTTCTTTGAGAACCTACATATATATATAACAAGTGAGCTAAAGCCCGATGAATAACATAATGTATAAAGGGTTATGAATGAATGTCCTTCTGAGAATGAAATCAATTCATTATCTGAGATATCAATCTTCGATATTTCATCACTCGGTGTTTCAATCAATCACCATATGTGGTACATCTATTAGCCTATAAACAAGATGGTCGAAGGACCGGTCTTAACAGACTCCAACAATAATGATGGCCATCAATCAAGATGGTTCCGCAAGGAAACCGATGAGCTCAGTGATCAATAACGATGAGGTGCTAAGGATGCCACAAGATAGTTCGAAAATAGGACATACATTCATTCAATAAATAATATCATTTCAGTAAACAGTTCGGTAAACAGTATCCAAAAGATAAACATTTTGAACATATCTTTACACATCTGTTACTCACAGTGATTAGGCTATCAGTGGCTAGAGCGTGTCCCCGAGAGCCAACCCTAAACAGTTAAACAATTGAACACATGCTAAGTTTAACAATTGGGAAGTACATTAATTAACTTCCTAATATGCCTCGTGTGTTCTATGTCTAAATCCTCAATAAGATGTCTTAAACTAGGCCTAAGAATGCCTAGGATGCGATGAGGATGCAAAAATACACTTGGAAGGCATTTATCAAAAGTTCTTTGAACAGGGGTCTCGCCGGCGAAGCCTTCATTCGCCGAGCGAGCTTCCAAAATCAAAGGCTTCGCCGAGCGAACAATCCTTCGCCGAGCGGTCCGATGAAACAAAAAATCTTGGATGCTCAATTTTACGCGCGATGCTGCCGATGCTCGCTCGAGCGAGCTTCCAAAATCAAAGGGTTCGCTCGAGCGAGACTTCCTCGCCGAGCGGTCCGATGAAACAAGAAAAAATCTTGGATGTTCGATTTTACGCCGAGCCACCAATTCTTCGCCGGCGTGTCCCGAGGAAAACGTTGGTCGCCGGCGAGAATCTTCGCTCGGCGAAGAAGCCAACTGGAATTTCAGTTGCCTTCCTAGCTCAAACCAAGCATTCTCAACTCAATTCTCGACCTCTTGGGCTCAAATTCTGGAGAATACATCCCAAAATAATGTACAACAAGTTTCACAAGCCAATTTATGAATTCAAGCCCCAAAGGTGAGTCAATTAAAACCATTTTACAAACCCAATTTCAAGAACAATATTAAACATGCAATGCATGAGTTTTAAACCAATTTCAATCTTCAATTCTTGCTCTAAAGAGCTCTAATCTTTGAAAACATTGAGGAAACATGGTCTATAATAAAAACATGGACATGCATGTATGATTTTCCAAGAATTCAACTTCAAAAGTCAACAAATTCAACATGCATGCAACATTTGAGCTCTAATTCACCATATATGAGCAAATTCATGCCTTAGCTCTACAATGATGCATGAATCATGCAAAACTTAGCTCAAAGACAACAATAAGAAGATGATTCCTTACCTAGAGTTCCAATTACAAGTTTTGGAGGCTTAATTTGACAATCTACACTTCAAATCAACCAAAATCCAAGCCAAAATCACCAAGTCAATCTCTTCTCTCACTCTCCCTCTTGTTTGGTCGACTATGGTGAAGAAAAGGGGCTGATGAAATGTTTTCTCTAAGTGTTTAAGGCTCAATGAAAGGAGTAAACAAAGGGCCACTAAGGGTGGCAATTTGGTAATTAAGTTAAACTTGCCAATCAATTCGTTTTAATCTAATTTAATCATTCCTAATCAATTTTCAGATAAATATATCATTAAATCACAAATATTATGCTGATTACAAAACATCAAACGGTTTCTAAATCGGCCGCCGATAAGGCCTTCAATTAGCAGTTGAAACACATAAACACAACAGATAATAAATCCATTAAACAGATAGAAATGCAATTCAATAGGTTAACTCATTCAGTTTCGGTTTCAGTTTCATTCAGTCTGTTCAGTACTTTAATCAATTCAATTATCAGTCATAATCAGTTCAGTTTAGCAATAATCAGTATATAATTCAGTGGTTATACGGTAATCAGTACGAGGGTTGTTACACATCTCCCTTCTAATAAGCCTCAATTACCACCCAAGAAGAAGGGTGTAGAAAAAAGATAGTGATAGGAAACGATTAAGAGCATGGGCTCACTTTGATAAATTTAAAAGTGAGGAAGATGAGAAAACACGGGCTGTGTGTAAGTATTGTAAAAAAGAATACATGGCTGACTCCAAGGGTCATGAGACTAGTAATTTATTGAGTCATGTAGCTAATTGCTTAAAATATCCTTACAGAGAACAAGAAAATGGTCAAAATACATTATCTTTCTAAAACAAGAAAGATAGAGAGGAGGTCGGTCTTGTGTCTACAACCTTTATAGTAGAAAGTGATAGGAAAGATCTAGCTGAAATGATCATACTTGATAAATTGCCATTTAGATTTGTTATGGGAGTTGGTTTTCGCAGGTTTTGCAATGCCTTATGTCACGACTCAAACTTGCCTCTATAGGTTTAGCGTCGTAACCGGCTCGTAATCTTGGGATTACCAAAGGCGTCTGAACAGATCATTACATAATAAGGGGCTAAGGAAGGAGATATATAAAACGTACATGGTCCATAGAGCTGTGCAGACATACATGGGACCAAAATTTTAAACTTAAACTCACATACGTGATGTCATATTAACAAAGTCTTACGTCACTATCACATGTACACAAAGTCAAATTGGGACTTAGCCTGAGAACGGTTATACAAAAACTTGTCCAAACCAAATAAAGAAAGTAGAAAAATTATACATAATTTACAAACTCGACCATTTAACTTCTCGGGAACCTCCTCGGGAGGTACGGTGGTTGGTCAACACAAAACAGATCTTCAGGCTGCCACTACTGAGCCTGGTCACACACCTGGTCACCTGCATACATAAGTAAGAGAGTGAGTGAGAGCCCAGTGAATAATAACAGAGTAAAGGGGTTTAATTGAATGATGTCCTATACCAAATTCGGAAAGCATATTCATATTTATATTTTGTTCAAATCATATATAGAAATCAGAGTCTCATACTTAATCATATGTGGTACATTTGTTACCTAAAAGACAACCGAAGAGGGGGTGAATTTGGTTTTTATAAATAAAAATAATAATACCCCAATAAAAATTACAACTTGCACAACAGATAATTAATTCTAAGTAGTAGATGAATATCTGTTGATGACAATGCTTAGTGAAGAAATTTAACAGTGAGGTATGAAAACACATTACATAGTTATAACAGTTAAGTAAAGAGATTAAGGAAGAAGAGACAAACATATTTATAGTAGTTCAGCTTTAACAAAGCCTACATCCACTCCTCAAACTTCACTTGAGATTTTTCCACTATCTTCTAGCTTCATTGGGTGCTAGCAACCATTTCACAAATGGAGCAATATTTCACAAATTTTACAAAGACTATACCAAGTCTAAAACCTTGCCCTCTTTAGTCGATTCTCAATCACGCTTAAATAGTCAAGAAACCTGAGTGTACCACACTCTTACAATCTTTGAATGATAGGTTTTGCTTTCACAAAAAGATTAAAATGAAACTTTCTCAAGAAATATTACAAAGATTGAAGCTCTCAGTTTATATAAGGGAAAATAAAACTCTCACAAGTATATATGCTTAAAGCTAAAGCTCACTAAAATTTCTGAAGGGAAAATGAAAATCAGATGAAGAACACTTTAGAGAATAGAGAAAGATGAGAGTAATAATTGATCAAAGAATGTTTTCTTGTTTGTGTTGTTGCTTGTATGTTTTTTTTGTTCAGTAGAAGCTCTGCTTTTTATCAAAAAGAAGATCATTGACCATTGTCTGTTGCGTGTGTTGAAAAGATTGAGTAAAATTTTGGTTAAATCTACTCTACACTAATTTGCATTCCTCATAAATAATTAGATCTTGAAGGAGTTGAAGGATGGGTCTGATTGACGACAACTATATTAGAAAAAGAGCCATTGAAATATAGAGTGGTCATCCACCCAGATGTCCAAAATGAAATTTTATTCTTGAGGGACGTCTCCCCAGATGTCCTCCAGGATGTCCCTCGGATGTCCGGTGGGGTCCCGGTCGTCAAGGATGACTTCTGCGGTTGTCGAGAGTACTACTGGTTTGACAGCTGATGAGAAGCAAAACTGAACTAGAGCAAAGCTGGGCTAAGAACCATTGGCCGGTCGTTCGGTCGGATGTCCACCCGGACGTCTGGCTCCCCTTTGGGTTGGATTGCTTCGGCTGCTGTTGTGCTGGGTTTTTTAGATATTATTTTGGGCTGAAATTAACACCTAATTAAGCATATTTTTACACTCTAAAAATATGATTAGGAAAGAAAATATAATGGTATATAACATAAGATTTCAATCTATTTTTCTCTTCCAAATAAATCAGAAACAAAATCAATTAAATCATCAAAATAAATAAGTTTAACAATCTCCCCCTTTTTGATGATGGCACACCATGATGTTTTGATTTGTTTGGAAGTAAGAAAAGCTCCCTCTCAAGTTATGCTCCCCCTGAATGATTGCTCATACTAGATATACAAGTTAGCACATTTGCAATAAATATGATTTTAATAAAAGGCATGATATGAGACTAAGTTACCAAATAATAGATGTTCTTCCCAAACTAAGGTAACATAACAGTTTTCCAAAACAAATATCATCATTATAAAAACAAGTTTTTCTTCACCAGTTTGAAACAAAAATCACAATTTCTCCCCCTGTGACATTATCAAAAATAAATAAATAAATAAAAAATTAGAAATCACAGCTCAGAATCTGGAGGAGGAGGATGAGGGAAGTGATAGTGATAGATAGCATCAACGTCGGCCTCAATATGATCAACACGGGTGTTGATGGCTCCAAATTGCTGAATCATTTGTTGTTCACATGCGAGGCGTTGATTGTAGCGATCTTGCTCCATAGCTAAAAAATCCGTCCAATAAGCAGGAGGTGGTTGGTGGGCTGGTGGCATGACAACTGGAGGATGATCTTGAGGATCCTCCATGGGAATGTTAGGAGTAGCCATACTTCCTAGTAAAACATCACTTCCTCCAGCACAGTTGATGGTGTATTCATTGATATCAGAGGCAATAGGTGATTCGAGCTCTTTGGAAAATTTAACTTTGAAGTGTTTGAAGAGCTTTGTCAATAAGGCGCCAAAAGCTAAGGATTTGTCACGTGAAGAAGAAACAAGGGCCATTTCTCATATGATGATGTAACACAGATCAAGAGGGTACCCAATCTCAAAACAATAAATTAGATAGGCATTATAAGTAGAAACAACATCATAACGACCGACTTTAGGAGTAACATTTTCTAGTACAAAGTGGTAGATAATACGGCGATAGGGTTTAAGGTGCTTGGCTTGAAGGTTGGATCTGGTGGTTTTGCTAAGACAAATGATTGAATAAACTTTAGTTACATTACCCACGATTTGAGCCATTTGGGCCTCGATTTGGAAATAGATTTGGTGAGGACTAGTGTTAACATTAAGAATAGTGGCCAAAGTGGGAACATTAAACTCAAAAAAAGTGCCTTTCTCATAGGAGTTATTGGTGTAATCTTCCACATTGACATTATAAGAGTGAAGGTGCCTATAAAATAAGGCGAGAAGACGAGGATATACCTTTTTCGGCAAATTTACCAAGTTTTGCCAGCCCATTGCTTCAAGTTTAGCCATTAGGAGAGCATCATACTGTGGGGCAAGATTAACTCAGCGGCCTGTAATGATGGACCAGGATGACATGGCGGCAAATGCTTGATCTTGGAGGGGTGTGAGGAAGTCAGTAGTTGGATATTGACACGTTGGATGTGAAGACTGACTTTCCTCTCTGGCTCAAGGCTTCTTAATGCGAAGAGCCATAACTGTGTGAAAATAAAATAGAATAATCATTTGACAAGGGTTGATAATCAAGCAAAAAAAATATCAGGTCCTTCAAATGAGGTTAACAATGGTAGGCACTCATGATAGATTGAAATTTAGTGATACTGAGGATTTAAACATAATAAAAAAAATGGAGATAGACAGAATTATTTCAGGTTATGGCTGACTAGCTAAAAAAAAATACTTGTTACTAGAACCTGTGAGAGCTAAATAAGAAGAAAAACAATGTAGAGTGTTAAAAAAAAATTGTGAGGTCTCATGCACTGATGGATAAAGAAGAATACAAGTTTTAGAGTAATAAAAAAAAATGCAAGATACGGAAGTAATTTAGAAGTGATTTTTAACAGTACACATACATCATTTTATGAAAATTTTGAGTTTCACATTCACAACAAAACCTTTTCAATAGAATTCAACACTTCAATTTTGCCACGAATAAAATTGAAGCGATCCTCACTTAGGGGTTTTGTAAAAAATCCAGCAATTGGTTCTCAGTGTTTATAAATTCAAGAACAATATCCCCTTTTTGAACATGAACTATTAAAAAGTGGTGTCGAATTTCAAAATGTTTTGTTCGTGAGTGTTGAACTAGATTTTTGCTTAAGTTGATAGCACTAGTATTATCACATTTAATAGGGATATGATCATAATGCAAATCAAAGTCCTCTAATTGCTGTTTCATCCAAAGTACTTGGGCACAACAACTTCCGAAAGCTATATATTTAGCTTCGGCTATTGATAAAGCAACAAAATTTTGTTTTTTGCTAAACTAAGATACTAATGAGTTACCATGGAAGTGACAAGTGCCACTAGTGCTTTTTCTATCAAGTCAACATCCAAGTAACCAATTAAATCAAATGCAACACCTCTAGGATAAAACAGTCTCAAATTTTAAGTGCCAACAAGATATCTAAAAATTCTTTTAACAGCACTAAAGTGTGATTCCTTAGGATTTGATTGATATTTAGGACACATGCATACACTAAACATAATATCGGGTCAACTTGCGGTTAAATAGAGAAGTAAGCTGATCATACCTCGATATTTTGTTTGCTCATTAGACTTACCCTTTTCATCATTGTCTAGCTTAATTGACGTGCTCATAGGTGTTTGGCTATTTTTGAATTATTCATATCAAACTTTTTGAGTAGTTCCTTTGTGTACTTAGCTTGGTTGATGTAAATCACTTCCTTACATTGTTTGATTTGAAGCCCATGGAAATAATTTAGCTCCCCCATCATGCTCATCTCAAACTCACCTTGCATACACTTAGCAATTCCTTACATAAGATTTCATTAGTAGCACCAAATATAATGTCATCCACATATATTTGCACAATAAGTAAATCATCATTTTTTGTTTTAACAAAAAGTGTTGTGTTAATCTTTCCTTTAGTAAAACCCATTTTCAATAAAAAATTTACTCAAGCATTCATACCATGCACGAGGTGCTTGTTTCAAACCATACAAAGCTTTTGAGAGTTTAAATACATGATTTGGAAAGACATGATCTTCAAAACCTAGCGGTTGTTTTACATAAACTTCCTCATTTATGAAACCATTTAGAAAAACACTTTTTACATCCACTTGATAAAGTTTGAAATCTCTATAACATGCGAATGGCTTCTAATTTAGCAACCGGAGCAAAATTTTCATCGAAATCAATACCTTCTTCTTGATTGCACCCTTGAGCTATGAGTCTAGCTTTATTTCTAATAATGGTGCCGGATTCATCAAGTTTGTTTCTAAAGATCCATTTTGTGCCAATAATGGAATGATCTTTAGGCCTTGGCGCTAGTTTCCAAACTTTGTTTCTCTCAAATTGATTGAGCTCTTTATGCATAACTATCATCCAATGTTCATCGAATTCGGCTTCTTGAAAAATCTTTGGCTTAATCTGTGAAAGAAAAGATAAGTTACCACAAATGTTTTTGAATAAAGAGGAGTGGCAACACCTTTGGTGGGATCACCTAGGATTAAATCCTTAGGGTGATTGTAAACAAACTTCCATTCTCTTTGCAAATCATCATTGTTTCCTCCTTCTTCTTGAGGAGGGAAAATAGGTTGTTCAACCTCTTTGTTCAACTCACACGGTTGGTCCTCTTCTTTGTAGATACTTAAATCCTCCACATTTGGTTCCAAATCTATATCATCACTAGCAACTTGCTTTTGAGAAGAGATGTTAGTTTTATCGAATACCATATGTATAAATTCTTCAACAACAAGAGTTCTTTTATTAAAAACATGATAAACTTTGCTAGTTAAGGAATAGCCAAGAAAAAATTGTTTCATTAGATTTTGAATCAAATTTACCTAAGTTGTCCATACCATTATTATGCACATAACACTTACAACCAAAAACATGCAAATGACTAATGTTGGGCTTTCTATCATGCCAAAGTTCATATGAAGTCTTTTTGAGAATAGGTCTAATCAATGCACTATTTAAAATATAACATGAGGTGTGAACGGCCTTGGCCAAAAATATTTATGAAGATTATTTTCGCAAAGCATTGTTTTACACATTTCTTCTAAAGTTCTATTCTTCCTTTCTACTACACCATTTTGTTGAGGGGTTCTAGGTGCTAAAAAATTATGTCCAATACCATGCTCATCACAAAACAATTCAAAATTTTCATTTTCAAGTTCTCTACCATCATCGGTTCGAATATTAGTAATAAAAGAACCTTTTTCATTTTGAATTCTACGACAAAGTTTTGTAAAGAAGAAAAGGTTTCATCTTTGTGTACTAAGAGCATAACCCATGTAAATCTCAAATAATCATCAATAACAACAAGACAATAATATTTACCACCAAGACTAGATGTCCTTGAGGGACCAAATAAATCTATATGCAATAATTGTAAAGGTTTAGTAGTGGAAATATGAGATTTTAATTTAAAAGATGTTTTGGTTTGTTTTCCTTGTTGACAAGCACCACAAAGTCGACCTTTTTCAAATTTATTTTTTGGAAGTCCAACGACCAAATCCTTTCTCAAGAGTTTAGCAATGAAATCTATATGAGCATGACCAAGTCTTCTATGCCATAACCAACTATTATCACTATTAGTATATAAACATTTAACATCACTAGCATAAAGATCATTGAGATAAAAAAACATAAACATTATTAAGACGACTACCAACAAATAAAGCTTTGTGATTAATTGTGCTTTCAATTGTGCAATGTGATTTATCAAAAATAACTCTATTACCCTTATTACATAATTGACTAATACTAAGTAGGTTATACTTAAGTCCATCTACAAGGAGAACATTTTCAATATAAAGATTAGGAGAAATACCGATGCTACTAATACCAATAATTTTTTATTTCTTGTTGCCTCCAAAAGTGGCAAATCCTCCATCTTTGGATGATAGAGTAGTGAAGAAAGATTTATCTCCGATCATGTGTCTAGAGTATCCACTATCAAGATACCACTTCTCTTCTTTAGCTTTGGATTTAAGGCATACCTACAAAATGACAATCAAATGTTGGATTTTGGTATTCATAATTTCTTGGGTCCTTCTTGGTTAGTTTTGTTAATTCCCTTAACAAGCCAAATCTTTTTAATTCCTATGTTCATATTCTTTTTGAATGGACAAGAAGATATATAATGGCCTTCATTTTTACAATAATGACAAGTAATATGAGGGTATGTCATGAGAGGTGCCTTTTCAAAAATTGTATTGAGATTCTTTTGTTTCTTAATAGGGTCATATCCAATGTCTGCCTTATCGAAAACACTTCTTTGATTTCCAATAAGCATGTTCAGATTATGATGGTTGTATAATTTGTAAAAGCCAATCACAATTCAACACGTGGCATGAAGAGGGCAATTTGGGGAGTTAATATAAGTTGTCAACCAAAGTCAAACACGTGTCAGCCCGTATTGATGATAATGGATCTACGTAGCACTGGAACGATCGAGGGATATAAGGTAATGTGGCCTAACGGTTACTCACAAAGTTCAAATTCAAAATCAGGAGGGAAGCCTAACTACAAAGGTGGCGTAGTGGGACTGACTATGAGAGAGCATGTTCAGCAATCATGAGAGGACATTTCGATGGTTAGAAGCCCACTTCAACGGTTATCATTGAGAAGTATAAATAGTAAAAAAGGCCCCAGAATGAAGCATCGAAACTCATATCAAAAAACCAGTTAATTTACTTCGTATTTCCTTCCAATTTTTTACAGTTCTTTTGTAACAAGTCCACGGGGGACCTCGCTACAGCTCAGACTCGATTTTGTGTCACGGTTCTTAATCTTGAACCAAAGAGTCCAAATCCGGCAAATCGTTTTGAGAAAACAGATTTTTTTGAAAGAAGTGCCAAACATGGATCGCTTTTGCGGATCTGAGTCGCCACCTAAATATTTTATTTTTGGGAAATTTAGGAAACCCTGACTCGTGCCTAAGGCCACGTGTCCGTCATCACCAAAGTTGCCTCGGCTCGGGAACTTGGGTACGATTGGGGAAGGTCACTTTGTGAGCACCCCTGCTCGCCCGATCAAAGATCGGCCTTTACTAACCATGATATCTAGTTTTGAAAATATTGTGTGCTCTTGTTCCGGTTATTAGCCTAGGTTACTATGTGATGCGCACAGCATACAAGTATAGACTGAGTCGTCTGAATTGGAACAAAAACACTTCATGTTTGTTTGTGAAAATGGTTTGCTACTCACAAGTAGGCTTAAAATGCGGATTTTGCCACCCTCGGGTGGGCTTAGAAAACATGATTTTGCCACTATCTGGTGGGCTTAAAACAAACATTTGATGAATTGTTCCAATCCAAATAACCCAACCTCCACCCACAGGCATTCAAGGCAGTTATATCACATAAGCATATAGCCTCATGGTAAGCATGCTATTCATGGCAGTCACTCACACGTATGCAAGGATGCTAAAGTATAAAACTCACCGAGTACTCCAAGCCAAAACAGAAACTGATTAGAAATCCATGCATGATCCTAAGTATACAGAAATGCCTAATGCAACACATGCAAAGATGCAAACTATAGCAAGCTCGGCTATTCTAAACATGGCATATGGAATGCTACAGCTAACATGTATTCAACTTGGAATTGAAATACGAATGCAGTTTGTATGATGCTAGAGCAGTGCATGCAAGACAGATGAATGAATGCAAACATGCTATCACACTGTATGCTAATTGAAACATGCCCTAATCTAACCATCATAAGCAGGTAAATAAAAGGGAAGAAAGACGTGGGGTTGGAAGACATGCATCACACTCACCCACACTTATTACAATTATGCCCTCGCACAGAGGGTCCAAATAAATAATACAGTCCCAAATGAATAGTACAGTCCAAATAATACAGTCCAAATATGTACAAATCCTTAATTAATTCACAAATTAACTAAGAAAAATAATAAACTGGCATGCAAGCCAGGGACTGTCTTGACTCTTCTCCAGATGATGAATGATGCATGTCCGGGTTGCCTTGTGCAGAAATCCACTGCGATGCCCCAATTAGCCTCTGTTTGCAATTATTTTTGGAATGCGTGCCAAGCCTCGGAAGACTGCTGATTCTTGATTCACTGCAACAGAGAGAAGGAAAGGGGCATAGCGATGTATTTTCACAAATGTATGCATGTCCCGATCCTCGTGCCACCAATCACGCATCTCGATGAATGATGGCCGAGGAATCGAATTGCACAATCCAATATGGAATGAATGCACATGAAAACTCAACTAAAATCTAACTCCATCGTGGATAATCCGGAGTGTCGGTGACTTGGGGAATTGAGACACGTTAGTCACTCAGTCTGAAACGCCCTCGTTTCCGTGTTTCTGCTAACTCTATCCCGAACACAATGCAATATGTATGACATGCATGAATGCAACTAAGATACAACCTAACATGCACAATGCTATGGAATGGCATACACAATGCACGAGATAACATGGCATACACAATGCACTAACACACAACCTAGCATGCGCAATGCTATGAAATGAGATGGCATACACAATGCATAATGGACTTACACCAACATGAGTGGACCTCATACCACTCTAGCATGACATGGCAAAACATGGAATATGGCATACTAGCATGCAATTTTCAGAGGCAATAAATGATGCAAAACAGCCCCGAAAGATGACAAAATGACATCCGACGCATGGAATGGGTCCCGAAACATGAAATTAGGCATACGGAATGACCTATAACTATGCAATGCATGCATTATTTGAATATGGAATGTGCAGACAGAATCAAGAAAGCCCAAAAATAAGCATCTTTACAGTTCTAAGTAAGGCCAAACAGCGAACGCAAATGGGGCTAAACTAGCATGCAAAAATAGCCCCGAAAGCAAGATAATGAAGCAAGTGCAAGCTTTTGACCCTAAACAGAGAAGGGTCCTTCTACAATGTTGAAGAGGGGCCCAAAAATATGATGTTTTACAGTTTACCACAAGCCACAAAAACAGACACAAATATGGAAAAACTCTCATGCAAAAAGTGGGCCTAAAAGAGGACAAAGAAGCAAGTAATGCATGCTGGCCCCAAATAGATGAAGGTCCTTCAAAAAAGTTGAAGAGGGACCTAAAATATGACTTTTTACAGTTTATGATCAAACCCAAAACAGTGCACAAGCATGCTCAAAATACTATGCAAGATAAGGCCAAAAAGAGAGCTATAACACAAAGTATAAAAAGGATGCTTCAAACAGTAAAATACCCTTAATGAAACATGAAGAGGGGGTCAAAATGATGCCATTTATAGTTCGGACCAAAGTCCAAAAATGCAAGCACAAGGGGTTAACAAATCATGCAAAAATAGGACCATAAGATGGATACAAAGGCAAGTGACAAATGGAAACCTCAAACAGTGATGAGCCCTTCAACAATGTTGAAGAAGGGCTCAAAAGAAGCTACTTTACAGTTTACATGTCTCAAAACAGTTTACCTATAGGCTAAAAATACTACACAAGAAATAGTCATACAAGAGAGGTAAAGAGGCAAGTGGTGGCTAGGGACCTTAAACAGGGAAGGACCCTTAAAAAAACATGAAAAGGGCCTCAAAATATGATGTTTTATAGCTAGGGTCGGAGCCCAAAAATGCAAGCAAGAGAGGCTAATATATTGAGCAAAATAAGGCCAAAAAAGAGGAGAAATGTGCTTACCCTTGTAGACCAATTCCTTGACAACCTTTGGACCAAGTTTGGATGCTCCTAAGCTCTGAAAAACAGCTCCAAGTTGTTGGAATGGAGTATGGAGGCTTTGTGCTATGAGGTAGTGTAGAAATGGTGTAGGAGACTTAGGGTTTTGGTGGTTGAAGTGTAGAAAGAGAGAGAGGCAATATAGGAACTCAAGACCAAAATTTCTAACCCCTAAAACTGAAGGGGAGGGGCTGGTTTTATAGGCAAAGGGGTGGAGAAAAGGGGGGAAAAATGGGGGGGAGATTCAAATTCAATTTTCTCCCCCAAAAGGCCAAACCCTCGGACATGGGTGAAGTGCAAAACAAAATATATGGATGGAACACACTTGGGAAGGCAAGAATGGCCGGCCAAGTCAAAAGGGCAAAAAAAATCATCCACCAGGTAAGTGGTCGGCCGGCCAGAAAAAGGTGGCCGGCCAGCCAGGTCAAAGGAAAAGTGGCCGCCACCTCCTAGGATGAAGCCCCAGAAGTTAGCTTTCCAATTCCAAACCTTGCATCAAGATTCCTCCTGTGGAAAAAGTTATGCCATTTTCCGTGAAGCCAAGCAGATTCGGTCAATCGGACTTCAACCAACCACATCTCCTCCCCGGACTTGTACTTAGGAGATTCTTGAGTGAAAAATGAAGCCCGGAAGTAATATTTCCAATGGTGGTGGCCTCATATCTTAATTCCTCTTGTGCAAAGAGTTACGCCCATTTCGGTGAAGCCGCGCAGATTTTTCTCCTTCTCGGATTCATGCTGAACCACTTTTGACCAAAAAGAAGTTGGCTTTTCAGCAAAATTGCTGGCCTCCCACCCTCCTACAAGCTTTCTAACAATGAAAAGAAGGTCCCTGCCAAAAATGGACCAAGGCGGATGCAAAACGAAGGTTCGAGGGCCAAAACACGCAGTTCGAGGCCCCGAGCATATTAGGCAGTGGCGTTCGACCACGAAGTTGGTCTCTCGGGCCACAGTGTCCCTAAGAAGAGAGGAAATAAGGTGTGTACCAAAAACCAGAGCAAATGGGGGTGGTTAAGCGGTCCTGAACCGAGGCGCACGGCCGACAGCTCCGAAAAACCGAAAACCGGGCTCCAAACGGGGAAAATGGCTTACGACCACGAAACGTAGCCTACGGCCACTGAGAGATGGTCTAGGAGACCTCTCCCTCCCTTTGGGAACAGAAAATGGAGAAAACAAGACCTAGTTCGCAAACCGAAGCAAGGCACGAAAGAGTCCGGAAGTCCAGAGGCAAGGCTCGCGTAGAGACTCAAACCTCTCGGCGAAAGCACGATATGCAACATCACCAAGCGCTCAATCGGTGACGTCTGAGTCTTAAGGTCAGTCAAAAATGGGGTGTCTACAGTTGCCCCTCTTTGACAGAACTCGGAAGTCATAAGTGACGGGAGTGAATGTCAAAGCCCAGAGACGATCCATTTTTGACAAGGCCGAAGACTTAGACAAACAGGCAAGATAAACAGAGATGTGCCCGCAGGCAGGGGGCAAGATGCAGAATGATATGCAAGAAGATTTTGATAATTGGACTTATACGCTACGCGAAGCCGGTTTGAAGATTGGACTTATAGGCTACGCGAAGCCGGTTTGAAAATTGGACTTATACGCTACGCGAAGCCGGTTTGAAAATTGGACTTATACGCTACGCGAAGCCGGTTTGAAAATTGGACTTATACGCTACGCGAAGCCGGACATCACTCATGATCATGCAAAGAGAGCTGTAATGAAGCAATTATGCAAAATAAATGCAACATTTTAAGCGAATGCTAGGCAAGCAAGTAAACTTGAGCCAAACTACGTCTCGTGCAGAAAGGATGTAAGAAAATTACTGTAATTCTCACTGCGAATACAGTGTGCATGTGTGATAGATACACAAAGCGAATGTGTGATAGATACACAAAGTGAAGCGAGTGTGATAGATACACTATATGAAACGAAGTGTGATGGATACACTAGGTGGGTGTGTGATAGATACACAAAGCGAACGTGTGATAGATACATAAAGTAGGCATAGTGTGATAGATACAAAGCGAGTGTGTGTGATTGATACACAAAGTAGGCATAGTGTGATAGATACAAAGCAAGTGTGTGATAGATACACTATATGAACAAAGTGTGATTGATACACTAAATGAATGAAGTGAGCAAAGTGTGATGGATACACAAAAGGCAAACACAAAGTGTGATAGACGCACAATAGGTGAACACGAAGTGTGATCGATGCACTAAGTGAACAAGTGTGATGGATACACTAAAAGTAAACACGAAGTGTGATAGATGCACTTAGTGAACAAGTATGATTGATATACTGAAGGTGAACACGAAGTGTGATAGATGCACTTAGTGAACAAGTATGATTGATATACTAAATGTGAACAGGAAGTGTGATAGATGCACTTAGTGAACAAGTATGATTGATATACTGAAGGTGAACACGAAGTGTGATAGATGCACTTAGTGAACAAGTATGATGGATATACTAAAAGCGAACACAAAGTGTGATAGATGCACTATGTGAACAGAGTGTGATTGATACACTAAAAGTGAACACAAAGTGTGATAGATGCACTATGTGAACAGAGTGTGATTGATACACTAAATGTGAACATGAAGTGTGATAGATGCACTTAGTGAACAAGTATGATGGATATACTAAAGGTGAACACGAAGTGTGATAGATGCACTTAGTGAGCAAGTATGATAGATATACTGAATGTGAACACGAAGTGTGATAGATGCACTTAGTGAGC
This sequence comes from Camellia lanceoleosa, assembly GCA_025200525.1. Lineage (NCBI taxonomy): Eukaryota > Viridiplantae > Streptophyta > Magnoliopsida > Ericales > Theaceae > Camellia > Camellia lanceoleosa. The sequence goes on along the minus strand of CM045762.1, from coordinate 151,542,272 downwards.
AAGTATGATAGATATACTAAATGTGAACACGAAGTGTGATAGATGTACTTAGTGAGCAAGTATGATGGATATACTGAATGTGAACACGAAGTGTGATAGATGCACTTAGTGAACAGAGTGTGATTGATACACTAAAAGTGAACACGAAGTGTAATAGATGCACTATGTGAACAGAGTGTGATTGATACACTAAATGTGAATACGAAGTGTGATAGATGCACTTAGTGAACAAGTATGATAGATATACTGAATGTGAACACAAAGTGTGATAGATACACTTAGTGATCAAGTGTGATGGATACACTAAAGGTGAAGTGTGATTGATACATAAAAGTGAATATGTGCGTGATAGATACACAAAATGAGAAATGTGTGTGATAGATACAGAAAATGAGAATATGTTGTGATAAATACACAAAATGAGAATGTGTGATTGATACACAAAATGAGAATGTGTGATTGATACACTAAGTGAATGAAGTGTGATTGATACACTAAATAAATGAAGTGTGATTGATACACTAAATAAATGATCTCAAACGGAACTTCTTTGAATGAACCGTACATACAATATCGTGCATGAATGAGAAAGAAACTTGAGAGGCACAATGCAATACAATGCATGATGCAATAAACAAGCATAGCGGCGCTTTAGAAAGCACCTCATGGGGTGAGCGGCGATGAACCGTTCTACTCTGACGGGGATCTCCCCTCATGCTCTTCGAACACTTACCTTCAACTCGCAGTACAAAGGTTCTGAAATATTGACAAGGGTTCTTCATGTAGAACACTTTGGATGCTGCCTTTCTTCTTGATTATATCCACAACTTTCCCTATTCTCCAACGGGGTGACAGACTAGGTTGGTTCAGTATCCAGAATTGAGGTGCATACACGCTATCTCAACCTATGGGGCTTTCATACAGATTTCAAGCCGAGGACACGCCCCTGGGTATTTAAACCAGACTTTAGTCCCGGACCGAACCTTTACGTTCTAGGCATCAGCCATTCGAACTCTAGTTTCCACCATCGCAGTTGGTCTCCTAGGAACTCATTGCGAACACAGCCAAGATGACCCTGGCAAGGAATTGGTACTCAGAGAGAGCATTTCTGATTGCCATTCTGGCTTGAGGCAGACTTGATCTTGAGCTTGAGGTAGAGGCACACTCATACTTCGGAGCATTGACAAGGCCTGACAAGGTGCATACGGAATGCGATCTCGGAGCTTACTGAAGTTGGAACAAACTCAGATGCCCGACATTTTCCTCTTTTGCTTTTGCTTTGCAGTCCGGAACCATTATAGCTTCAGATAGGTCCTGGTTCCACTGTTCTCACATGACCTGGGTTGAACCCTGCGGTTTTATGAAAGAACAAATTCTGTTTTGCACAAATGTGGAGAACGGCACGGCACTCGGAGCACAAAACGATTTTATTTTTGAAATTGAGAGATGAGTTTTCGACCAGGTATTGAGCCTACGACTGAACACAGCAAAACGACTCAACAAGAAAATAAAAGGCACACAATCTAGACATATCGAGTAACACTCGAAACGACTCAAAACAAGAATCGAGATAAAACAAAAAGAAACGACACTTAGACGTACACAGGGAGCCTGTTTCACCGGGTAGTGTTTCCCACCCTTTCTCATTTGTGATTCTCACATCACTCGGCCCTCAAGCTCTATTTTTTCTGAAAAAGCCCTTTTCTCACTTTTTCTCTCATCGCATATCTCTCTATTCTTCAATCTCTCATTTTTCAATCCCTCCCCTGGGTGGTTAATGGATAAATAGGAAGTTGCGGGCTCTTGCCCCCTAGCATGCTGCTAGACTCTCTTTTTTCCGCTCACAGCTAGTGAATTCCTCTCATAGAAGGGTTGCGCTACAACTGGGTGTGTAGCAAATCTGCAGCTAGCATCGGTTGATGATGCTTTCCTGGGGAGTTTAGACGTGATAAGATCTGTCTAGATGATGGAGTGGAATATCTTGCCCCATTTCAATTCGTGCTTCGCACTTTGCTTGATACCTCGCTGCTTGGAGGGTGAGAGAGCCTTCAGCCCTTTGTTGTTAGCTTCAATTGTGCCCTTTTCTGGCAAGTAGAGTGCCCTTTCTGGCAAGTGCGTTGATAAAGGGGAAAAGACAGGGAACCTGACTCAACTGTGTCCTTAGTTCATCATTTTGACCATTTTTTGTTTTTGCTTTCTACTAAAACAGTTTTGACCAAAATGAGAGTTAAATCAACATGCTTGTTCGATTTTTGATTTAAAATCATGCAAGTTAGGCTATAAGTACTGAAAATTTTCCTTTTTTGGGTCCATGAAAAGGGTCCAGTTTTGGAAAAGATAAAATGATTTTTGAGAAAATAGTCAACCTCAGTAAAAATTCTCAAAAACTATTTTGCAAACGGCCATTGCTCAATGAGCATGAAACCTACTCCTGAGATGCGCAACCTCGGATCCCAAGGAAAACTGCCCCGTGCTTGAAGAGAGCTGCATGGCAACGGAAAGTTGTCCCTTGTTTGAACGGCACCGCGGCGCATTGAATGGCAACGGAAAGTTGCCCCTTGTTTGGATAGCACCGCGGCGCATTGTAGTCAGTCCTCAGAGTGACGAACACAACCAAATCCTCAGATACAGAGAAGACAAAGATGACCAGAACCATCGCATGGACACAATCAAATTGAAGTGTTTTACGGCTGGACTTCAGGATGAAGTTGCCTACGTATCCCAAAGATGGGAATCAAGCCTTACGTAGTTCGGGGTTAAGGTACACTCGGGTATTTAACCTCTCCTTTCATGCTCTAACTTTTGCCAAGGCGCCCGTTGCAGGTTTTCAACCTTGCGAGCTGTGTTCTTCTTTTCTTTTTTTCTTTTCCTCTTTTTTTGTTTTGTTTTTTTTTTTTTTTTCCTTCTTTTTTTTTTTTATTATCTTTTTCTTGCTCTAACTTTTGCCTGGGTCGCCTTTCCGGGTTTTCGGCCCAACGAGCCTCTCAAAGGGTAAAAGTGTAACAAGTCCATGCCAAATGGTTTTAGAGTTTTGAAGCCATCCGTATCCAGGAGAGTGGCTGTTGTATTGATTTGCAGAAGGATCCATCTTCGATTCTTCGAGCACATCGGACATTTTTTGCCCCTAGTTCGAAGGGTACTTCTGTTCTAGCTTTGCAAGCTTCTTCTGATGAGGTCTGACCTTCTTGATCTAACTTTGGTGCCTCTTGTTCGAGGGCTGCTTCAAATCTGGCCACACAGGCCTTACATTGTGGTCGACCGTTGAACATTCTGAATGCGAGTTCAAGGTTTGAAAGCAAGGAGTCGAGTCTCGAGGCTAAGAGCGATCTTAGACTGTACAATCTCAAGAGCGATTCCACACAGGTCTTCGCAAGACGGCGCAAAACATTTTTTGAAAGTTTTTAAGAAAACGACTAATCGCTCGCGCGGAAGACAATGTAGGACCAATCTGGATCAAGCCAGGATCCTTCTCAGTACTCACATTAACAAGCATGATCTCAATCATTAAGGGCTTAGCATGCCTCTCTTTCTCTCAGTTTGATCAAAGTTTTGCAAATCCCGAGAAATTCCTCCCTCTTTGTTTTTACCGCAGTGTTCAAAAAGTTTTGAAAAACTCAGGTCATTACAATGACTTCAAGGCACAAGAGAGCAGGTGGAATGCACTGCCATTTCATTCAAATCCCGGCACAACTAGCACACGGCAGAAGCAAATGCGAGAGCGTGAAAATCACTGCTGTTTCATTCAAAATCTGTTGGCACAACTGGCTCCCTGACAGAAACAGACTCAAAAAAAAAATGAAGAGACAAACGCAAAACAAAATGGTGATGCCCGAGGTAACACCCTCGGAATCACCCGACCTTTTGTACAACAGGACTGACTCGATACAACAAAACAGACTCTTAATCAAAAAGACTGACTCAAGACAAAGAGACAGACTCAAAACAAAATTACAGAAATGACTCAACACCCAAGTCAGAAACTTCAAAACTAGCATTCGCCAATGCTCAAAACAGTGCGTGCCATTCTCACATCTGGAGTAAACTGAGTGTCGCCCACAGGTGGTTCATCCCTCGATCACATAGTCACCTTATCCTCCACAAGTTCACTGATCAAGTGCCGATAGACTTTGTAGGACCTGGTGCAGCAATGACCCCGTTGTCAAATAGATCTTGTACATCATGGCGCAGCAAAAGCAAGCCGGTGTCATGACCGGTTTCTTGATGGTAGGCCTGATATTTAAGTCTGGTTATGCTTTGCAGGGATAGGATCGGGTAGGGGCCGTTGTTCCAACGGTTTCAGATGTCCTTTCCGGAGTAAGACTTCTAGAGCCTTTGACAAAGGCATATGAAATGGAGTGAAAACCCTCTTGACTAGGGGTGGATATTTGGCCGTCTGTGAGCTACTTCCGGACGCACCGGTGAACGGAGTAGCCCTTTTTGATGTGGTGGTGGTGACCATGCCCACTTCAGAAGATCTTGCGCTACATCATCGCCGATGGTCGATTCGAATGGCGGAAAACGCCCGCCTAGGTCGCTCTTTCTCTGGTCAATAAGGCTCTGCTTCATGGCATCCTCGATCTGTACTCCCATCTCATGCAAATCTGAAAAGGTAGGGAAGGGGAGCACGATCATTTTCTGCATTAGTTTGGGCTGGAGGTTGCACACAACCATCCGTATTTGATCCTTATCCGTTGGCCTAATGGTCATCATTGAGGCCTTGGCCCTCCAGCGGGTTACAAAGTCAGAGAAGCCCTCTTTCGGCTCTTGCCTGGTCGTCTCGAGATCACGGGTTGTGATCTCAATCTGGGTATTGTATGAATATTGTGCGACGAAGGCCTCGGCCATCTCCTCCCAGCTTCGTTTCACTGAATCCTCTAATTTGGCGTACCAGATGGCCGCAATACCCGACAGGGTTCTGCCAAAAAGGGAGAGCTTCTGTAATCTTGTCAAGCCTATCGGGTGCAGAACATCTGAAAACAAACTCAGGTAGACCATGGGATCTTCTGACCTGTCAAAACGGTCGATGTGAGGCATCTTGAACCTGTCCAACAATGTCACCACCGAATCAGTATATCCATCTCCAATGTCCGGGATGGAGTTGACTCCCTGAGATTTCTTAAACATCTTCTCAAGTTTGCTCAATTTCAACGCTATAGGGTCGACCTCGAACTCGAAGGGAGAGTTCGGCAGATTGGTAGGTGCTTTGGATAGCAGGGGTAAAATTGGGGGCGGAGCAGGCCCTACTGGAATGTCCGTACCTTCCTGGACATTTGGCATCTCCCAGTATTTGGAGCTCTGTTGGGGAGGAACTTGTTGTGAAGCGAGCGCCCGCTTTCTTTGTTGTAGCACTGGTGATGAGCTCGACTGTTGAGCCATGATAGCGACTTCTTTGCTTGGAAAAATTCGCAGTGAATGGCGTCTTGTTGCATGAGTTTCATAGTTTCTGCATTTGACGCATCATTGCCTCCATCACGATGTATTCGCTAATCCATCCGACCCGGTAGATCTATCTCTATGGCAACAATTGAGACCTCGGTCCATTGTTAAGGTCGATCCGGTAATTCTTTGAGCGGTGATCGTGCTGGTGGCCCTTTTACCTGTTTACGGCGAAGGAACACCGATTTGCCCTTAAATTGAATCTCGACCTAACAAAGTCTATCGACGCGTCCAATGAACTGGGGATATCAGCCTTACGAAGCTATGGTTCCAAGACTACCTAGCAAAAGGAAAGCAGAGAGCATCTCGACGATTTCACGATAACCCATATGGTGAAATTTGAATGACCGTGCCCTACAAATTCCGCCAATGGCGATACCCTCGGGCTGAATCCCAAAATTCTGAACTAGTGCCCGCAGGCCTGATGCCCAAACTTGCAAACTGATACATGCATTCTTGTAGAGACGCACTCTAAAAGCACATAACAAGCAAGTGAGAGCCAAAACACCCCTATGTTGGGGTAGGGTTTCCCTGTCCTATTTTGTCAGGAGCTAGGGTTTCACTACACACGCAGCGGTTTCAAACAACCTATATCGGGTAAACAACCTGTCCTAGTTTGGAATGGTCACTACAGATTTCGATATGCACTAGGTCGAAGGGTCAAAGAGGGTGCCCCAGTAAAATCGGGGTTTGTGTCCCCATACAGGCAGAGCCCATAACCAGTCAGCCTTATGGTCATGCCTTGACAAGACAAGCCTCCGGCAAACCGTTCAGGAATAGCAGATGGCAAACACGGTGTCCTAGGCGCACCAATGCAAATGCAATGCAAAGAAACACACAAGTGTAGTCAAAACCAAATATCATGGGTTCGAGTCAAGTTCTCTAAATCCCCAGCAGAGTCGCCAGAAACTGTAACAAGCCCGCGGGGGACTTCGCTACAGCTCGGACTCGATTTTGTGTCACGGTTCTTAATCTTGAACCAAAGAGTCCAAATCCGGCAAATCGTTTTGAGAAAACAGATTTTTTTGAAAGAAGTGTCAAACATGGACTGCTTTGCCAGATACAGAGTCGCCACCTAAATATTTTATTTTTCGGAAATTTAGGAAACCCTGACTCGTGCCTAAGGCCACGTGTCCATCATCACCAAAGTTGCCTCGGCTCGGGAACTTGGGTACGATTGGGGAAGGTCACTTCGTGAGCACCCCCGCTCGCCTGATCAAAGATCGGCCTCTACTAACCATGATATCTAGTTTTGAAAATATTGTGTGCTCTTGTTCCGGTTATTAGCCTAGGTTACTATGTGATGCGCACAGCATACAAGTATAGACTGAGTCGTCTGAATTGGAACAAAAACACTTCATGTTTGTTTGTGAAAATGGTTTGCTACTCACAAGTAGGCTTAAAATGCGGATTTTGCCACCCTCGGGTGGGCTTAGAAAACATGATTTTGCCACTATCTGGTGGGCTTAAAACAAACATTTGATGAATTGTTCCAATCCAAATAACCCAACCTCCACCCACAGGCATTCAAGGCAGTTATATCACATAAGCATATAGCCTCATGGTAAGCATGCTATTCATGGCAGTCACTCACACGTATGCAAGGATGCTAAAGTATAAAACTCAAAGTACTCCAAGCCAAAAGCAATGATTAGAAATCCATGCATGATCCTAAGTATACAGAAATGCCTAATGCAACACATGCAAAGATGCAAACTATAGCAAGCTCGGCTATTCTAAACATGGCATATGGAATGCTACAGCTAACATGTATTCAACTTGGAATTGAAATACGAATGCAGTTTGTATGATCGCTGAGCAGTGCATGCAAGACGAATGAATGAATGCAAACATGCTATCACACTATATGCTAATTGAAACATGCCTAATCTAACCATCATAGCGGGTAAATAAAAGGGAAGAAAAGACGTGGGGTTGGAAGACATGCATCACACTCACCCACACTTATTACAATTATGCCCTCGCACAGAGGGTCCAAATAAATAATACAGTCCCAAATGAATAGTACAGTCCAAATAATACAGTCCAAATATGTACAAATCCTTAATTAATTCACAAATTAACTAAGAAAAATAATAAACTGGCATGCAAGCCAGGGACTGTCTTGACTCTTCTCCAGATGATGAATGATGCATGTCCGGGTTGCCTTGTGCAGAAATCCACTGCGATGCCCCAATTAGCCTCTGTTTGCAATTATTTTTGGAATGCGTGCCAAGCCTCGGAAGACTGCTGATTCTTGATTCACTGCAACAGAGAGAAGGAAAGGGGCATAGCGATGTATTTTCACAAATGTATGCATGTCCCGATCCTCGTGCCACCAATCACGCATCTCGATGAATGATGGCCGAGGAATCGAATTGCACAATCCAATATGGAATGAATGCACATGAAAACTCAACTAAAATCTAACTCCATCGTGGATAATCCGGAGTGTCGGTGACTTGGGGAATTGAGACACGTTCCGTCACTCGGAGTACGAAACGTCCCTCGTTTCCCGTGCTCGGGCTAACTCCTATCCCGAACACAATGCAATATGTATGACATGCATGAATGCAACTAAGATACAACCTAACATGCACAATGCTATGGAATGGCATACACAATGCACGAGATAACATGGCATACACAATGCACTAACACACAACCTAGCATGCGCAATGCTATGAAATGAGATGGCATACACAATGCATAATGGACTTACACCAACATGAGTGGACCTCATACCACTCTAGCATGACATGGCAAAACATGGAATATGGCATACTAGCATGCAATTTTCAGAGGCAATAAATGATGCAAAACAGCCCCGAAAGATGACAAAATGACATCCGACGCATGGAATGGGTCCCGAAACATGAAATTAGGCATACGGAATGACCTATAACTATGCAATGCATGCATTATTTGAATATGGAATGTGCAGACAGAATCAAGAAAGCCCAAAAATAAGCATCTTTACAGTTCTAAGTAAGGCCAAACAGCGAACGCAAATGGGGCTAAACTAGCATGCAAAAATAGCCCCGAAAGCAAGATAATGAAGCAAGTGCAAGCTTTTGACCCTAAACAGAGAAGGGTCCTTCTACAATGTTGAAGAGGGGCCCAAAAATATGATGTTTTACAGTTTACCACAAGCCACAAAAACAGACACAAATATGGAAAAACTCTCATGCAAAAAGTGGGCCTAAAAGAGGACAAAGAAGCAAGTAATGCATGCTGGCCCCAAATAGATGAAAGTCCTTCAAAAAAGTTGAAGAGGGACCTAAAATATGACTTTTTACAGTTTATGATCAAACCCAAAACAGTGCACAAGCATGCTCAAAATACTATGCAAGATAAGGCCAAAAAGAGAGCTATAACACAAAGTATAAAAAGGATGCTTCAAACAGTAAAATACCCTTAATGAAACATGAAGAGGGGGTCAAAATGATGCCATTTATAGTTCGGACCAAAGTCCAAAAATGCAAGCACAAGGGGTTAACAAATCATGCAAAAATAGGACCATAAGATGGATACAAAGGCAAGTGACAAATGGAAACCTCAAACAGTGATGAGCCCTTCAACAATGTTGAAGAAGGGCTCAAAAGAAGCTACTTTACAGTTTACATGTCTCAAAACAGTTTACCTATAGGCTAAAAATACTACACAAGAAATAGTCATACAAGAGAGGTAAAGAGGCAAGTGGTGGCTAGGGACCTTAAACAGGGAAGGACCCTTAAAAAAACATGAAAAGGGCCTCAAAATATGATGTTTTATAGCTAGGGTCGGAGCCCAAAAATGCAAGCAAGAGAGGCTAATATATTGAGCAAAATAAGGCCAAAAAAGAGGAGAAATGTGCTTACCCTTGTAGACCAATTCCTTGACAACCTTTGGACCAAGTTTGGATGCTCCTAAGCTCTGAAAAACAGCTCCAAGTTGTTGGAATGGAGTATGGAGGCTTTGTGCTATGAGGTAGTGTAGAAATGGTGTAGGAGACTTAGGGTTTTGATGGTTGAAGTGTAGAGAGAGAGAGAGGCAATATAGGAACTCAAGACCAAAATTTCTAACCTCTAAAACTGAAAGGGAGGGGCTGGTTTTATAGGCAAAGGGGTGGAGAAAAGAGGGGAAAAATGGGGGGGAGATTTAAATTCAATTTTTCCCCTCAAAAGGCCAAACCCTCGGACATGGGTGAAGTGCAAAACAAAATGTATGGATGGAACACACTTGGGAAGGCAAGAATGGCCGGCCAAGTCAAAAGGGCAAAAAAAATCATCCACCAGGTAAGTGGCCGGCCGGCCAGAAAAAGGTGGCCGGCCGGCCAGGTCAAAAGGGAAAAGTGGCCGGCCACCTCCTAGGATGAAGCCCCAGAAGTTAGCTTTCCAATGCCGCAAACCTTGCATCAAGATTCCTCCTGTGGAAAAAGTTATGCCATTTTCCGTGAAGCCGCGCAGATTCAGTCCAATCGGACTTCAACCAACCACATCTCCTCCCCCCGGACTTGTACTTAGGAGATTCTTGAGTGAAAAATGAAGCCCCGGAAGTAATATTTCCAATGGTGGTGGCCTCATATCTTAATTCCTCTTGTGCAAAGAGTTACGCCCATTTCGGTGAAGCCGCGCAGATTTTTCTCCTTCTCGGATTCATGCTGAACCACTTTTGACCAAAAAGAAGTTGGCTTTTCAGCAAAATTGCTGGCCTCCCACCCTCCTACAAGCTTTCTAACAATGAAAAGAAGGTCCCTGCCAAAAATGGACCAAGGCGGATGCAAAACGAAGGTTCGAGGGCCAAAACACGCAGTTCGAGGCCCCGAAAACAGGCTGTTAGGCACCGAAAGTGGCGTTCGACCACGAAGTTGGTCTCTCGGGCCACAGTGTCCCTAAGAAGGGAGGAAATAAGGTGTGTACCAAAAACCGGAGCAAATGGGGGTGGTTAAGCGGTCCCGAACCGAGGCGCCTGACGACAGCTCAAAAACCGAAACCTGCTCCAACGGGGAAAATGGCCTACGACCACGAAACGTAGCCTACGGCCACTGAGAGATGGTCTAGGAGACCTCTCCCTCCCTTTGGGAACAGAAAATGGAGAAAACAAGACCTAGTTCGCAAACCGAAGCAAGGCACGAAAGAGTCCGGAAGTCCAGAGGCAAGGCTCGCAGCCGAGACTCTGAAACCTCTGAATGAGCACGATATGCAACATCACCAAGCGCTCAATCGGTGACGTCTGAGTCTTAAGGTCGGTCAAAAATGGGGTGTCTACATCTTTACATTTCTGCACTTCAATTCCTGTATTGCACTTCATTCCTAGGAGTAGTTTCAAATAGCTTGTTGCTGTAAACCTCTACGAGGCTGGGTCAAATCATTGTAAGTGTTTCATTTTTACTTAATGAAATTTAGATTCTAGAATTATTCACTTGTTGTTATTTACTAAATTCTCCTAAAACAAGCCACCAGTAAAAGTCCTCTTCGTTGAGGTTAAGAGAACTAAAACACAATCGTCTGATAATTGGTTGGCAATTAAATATTCTGTAAGGATTGATTGATCCTTGCTGGCACGCTTAAAATTACAATATTAACCTTCGAAAGCCAAAAAAGCCAATATATATTTTTGGCACACCCGTTGGGACTAATTAAAATGGCCAGATGTAGGAGACAAGGAGAAAATGAATACCTGGAAAAATGTGTGGAATGAAAGGTAGAAGTACCCAATCTAGAGGATAATGCGATAACACATCCTATAGAAGCACCTATCTCATCAGAACTTATGGTCGAACAGACCAGTAATTCAGAACATGCACCACATGTTCAAAATATTGGACGAGGCCATGGAGTTGGACCATCCACTGTTCTATCTACTCAGCCAATGAATCCATGGGGAGGCCTGGTAGATGCCATAGGATAACAGTTAATGAACACAATGGAAAGATGGGTAATATCCTTTATGGATAGGATAAATTCCTATCAACCAACTAACACAAGGTATATGGAAGAAAATTCAAATGTTCCTCAGCAAAGATTGGCTAGAGATAAACAACCTATGCAAAGTAATGGACATACTAATGGTCAGACTAGTAATCAAAATTATGAAAGACCATCACCTATACCTCAGTCTTGGTATGATCCTCTTTCGAGGCCTATGGTAAATCAAAATGCCTCATTACCTAACAGCGATGCCATACAAATTGGTGAATTTAGGCCAACACAAGAAAATAGCATGAGAAAGTTTTTAAATCCCATGTTCAAAGCCATACCTGGCACAAGGGGGTTCACTAATCCTCTGTTCGAATTTATACCCGGAGGGTTGGAAGGGTTTCCTGCGGCTGGGAGAGAAACAACACATGTTTTTTCTATTGTAACCCTTTTCGCAGGTCCTTTCACAGGATAGGCTCAGAGAGGTCAACCATACCCTCAACAGTAGCCAGTACCATAGGAACAGCCAGTCCCAAATATACCTCCCTATGGACCAAGAGGACCTTAAGCACAAGGGTTTCCACTAAATCCGGTGTTTGTTCCTCCAGTGGTAGTCCAATAAGCACAAAATTTGGTTCCTAGGGACCAAATCGCTGATATTGTCAGAGAAATGTGTGGACCTATGGATCGGGGGGTTCAACCTCCTGTGTATAGAAAGCCATACCCAGAATGGATAGATAGGGTGCATGAATACCCAAGGGGTTTAGAATACTAGACTTTGCTCTTTTTTATGGGAATGGAAACCAGTCAATAGTAGAACATATTGCTAGGTTCGCAGCCCAATGTGGTGAATTTACTAATAATGACTACATGAAGTTAAGACTTTTTCCAAATTCTCTAACTGGGAAAACTTTTGTATGGTATATTAACCTTATACCTGGCTTTATCCAAACTTGGCAGTAAATGGAGGAGGCATTTCATGCCCAATTCTTCCAAACAAAGCTAGAAGTTTCCATGGCAAACTTGGCAAGGTTAAGTCAAATTTATTGCCAGATTCAAAAGAGCACGAAACAAGTGTAGGGTCATTCTACCAAAGCTTGAATTTGTGAGATTGGCTCAAAATGGTTTAGAGTTTAGGCTTCGAAAGAAGTTTGACTCAACTGAGTTTCGAGACTTAGTGGAATTAACCTATAAGATGTCTAGATATGAATCATTACTTGACGCAGAACAAGATCGAAGTAATGCATCATACAAGACTTATTATAGAGATCCTAATTACGAGATTGATACATCAGAGATCGTAGAGAAAGAGTCTGTGATCTGTCAGGCATTAATTCATAAAGACACCATAATAGACCAGCAGTTTAAAAAGAAAGACCTTCATAGGAAATACTCTTTTGATTTAACAAAGGCAGATGACATTTTTGATCATTTACTTGCAGCAAATTTCCTAAAGTTACCAAAGGGAGTTAAAATTCCTTTCCTAGAAGAACTTAAAGGGAAAATGCATTGTAAATGGCACAATTCTTAGTCTCATTCAACTAAAAACCATATTATTTCTTGAGATAGGATCCAAGAACAGATTTGAAAGGGGAGTTTAAAATTCCCAACTAAAGCAAAGAAAGTTATGGGGATTGACACTAATCCATTCCCAGAGATTGGGAAAGCTACAGCCAATGTTGTTGTGCTAGACTTCCAGAACCTATCCTTGAAGGAATTGGAGGAGGTTAATGTGTAGATACATATTGCCAGCTAGACTACTGTCAAGAAAGATACCAGAAGTTCACCAGCGAATGGGCAGAGCTTTGCAGACCAAAGGGAGGACTCTAGTGAGGAGGCACTGGATGATGACTCCTTAGAGGCAACTATCATGCAAAGGATGTGTCCCTGATGTAGGTTAAGTTACAAATGGTTGAAAGGGCTCCCAATTGATGGGAAACAGCATTACAAGGATGTGCAGAGACGTCCTAAACCAACCAGTACCTACAATAAGAGGCCACACCCAACTGGTCCTAGACAGCAGCCATTCTTGGCTGAACTATCAGCCACTAGAGTGCATTCTAAGGGCAAGAGACCTCTACATGAGTTCAGACCACTCAACTATTACAGGATGGAAGGCAATTATCTTGAGAGAAGGCCTGAAGTAGGCTCAAGTTATAGAATCAAATCCAAAGATTGGCCTCCAAGATCAGCCTCAAACAAGATGGAAGGTAACCACCTTGGTAGAAGGCCTGAATTAGGCTCAAGACAAGGGATCAGGGCCAAGTAGTGGCCTCTACAGGCAGCTTCGAAGCTGGCTTCGAAGGCAGAAAGAGCTAGTTCAGCAACTAAATTAGTGAGTTCATGGGTACTTGGGGTTCCAGATTGTTTTGTCAGGCAGAACAAGCCTAAGGAAATACCTACCTAGAGAAGTGTTTGTGGAGACCAGGGTAGAATAGTTAAACCTCCCTTGGTGGCTCCAAATAATTGGGTGTTACTAAAACACCCAAAAACAAAGGAACCAAATATGGTTCAAGTAATTTCTAGGTCTCAAAGGAGGAAGATCCAGTGAAGGTACACTCAGTACCAAAAGGATCTGAAAGAAAGTGGAGAGAGTTCTTCATTGACCCAGCCAAAAGGCTAGACAGAGGAAAGAGAAAGTCCAAAATTGGATCATAGTCCAAAATTGGCTCCTCAGAACAAAAGAAGTTTTGGTAAAGAGCAGTTGGCTAAAGTTCACACTAAACTGAAAGCCAAGGAAAGGTCCAGCTTGGTAGGTCTTGAAAAGGCCTTGATGGAAAGCAATAGTGAGATAGAAGGAGAAATAGAACTAGGCCAAAGGAAAGAAATGGCTGAAGATGAGATGTTGGAAGCTTTCATGGCTGAACAGACATTTTTTGTCAAAAAAACTAGCAGGGGCAGACCATTCAAAAGAAGTCACTAGTATTGAAGTACCAGAGTGCAGAATGGAAGATGTTTCTAAAATAACTGAACAAGTTATCTTGGAAAAGAAACAAGTGCAGCCAGCAGTTCAGTTTGGCTCCTTTCCTCCAGTATCAGTAAATATGGTGCATATACTGCCACAGGAGTTCCAGGCTGAAGATGGAAACCAAGAAGGCTAGGAGATTGACCCTATTCCAGTTTTTAGTGAAGATTTACATGTTAGCATGGTTCAAGATGAGTCTAAAGTAGCCATACCAATGGAAACTGAAGATGAGAGTGAAGAAGTGAGTATTAATCTCTCATATCCTTTTGAGTATTCTACAACATCCATGACACATCATGTCAACCCCTTGTGTATTAAGGCTTTTTTCGATGGGATACAAATGAATATGATATTGGTGGATAATGGGACAGTAGTGAACCTGCTTCCGAAATCTTCTTTGAAGGAACTGGGAAAAAGGAACCCCAGATTAATCCCAACCAGCAGAACCATTACTGGTTTTGCTAGGGATAAGCAGATGGCTCAGGGTATTTTTCCCATCAACTTAAGTGTGGGAACCAGAGATTGTATGACAGCATTCTTTGTTATTGATAGTAATGCTAAATATAATGCTTTACTTGACAGGGATTGGATTCACACCAACAAACGTGTGTCTTCCTCTCTACATCAGAAGATAATGATGGCCTTATGCAATGGAGAGATAGAGGAGATCAATGTAGATCCTCAACTCTTTATTGCTTGTACTGACTTTGCAGAGGCCAAGTTATACACTGAAGAAGTGACACCACTCAATATATTGAGAAAACCTGATGGTTCCGCCGAAGTGACGGCTGATGAGGAAGTAGCACACCCAAAGCACTTGGTGTAGGAGAGTGCTGATGAAGAATTTGTCATCAAGGATGATAATGATACCTGGTTGTAGGCAAGAAGATGAAACCCAAGAAGCCAGACCCTTGGCTTTAATTAAGGTTTCAATGTTGGACATAAAATTGATAGTCCAGAAGGTTCAAGAACAAGAGAAAGAAGCCATGGTAGTTGGCTGTAAGCAGGGGCAACAACAGGTCAGGTCTTTGACCTTTGATAAATACTGTGCATTGGACATAGAAACAAAGGTCCAGGAGATACAGGAGGAAGAAGCCTTATGGACAGACTTTTTCTATGAGGAAGATGGCAAAGATGTTGAACTAGAGAAAGTAGGAGCAGAACAAGAAAGGAAATTGCTTCGAGGGTAGAAGAAATCAAAAGAGAAGCATTAGTGAGTGCTCAAGTACAAGACCCTTTAGAAGAAGTCAATTTAGGGAAAGGTTCTGCACAGCAAGCTATTTATATCAGTGCATGGTTAAGTCCTTGTGATAGAAGCCAGTTATTAGTTGTCTTAAAACAATATAAAGATTGCTTTGTTTGGTTTTATAATGAGCTGCTTGGATTGGACAGATCATTAGTAGAACATAGGCTCCCTATGAAGCCTAATTTTAAGCCATACAAGCAAAAACCAAGAAGAATGAGTCCTAAGGTGATTCAGAAGGTCAAGGAGGAAATTCTTAGGCTCCTTAAGGCAGGCTTTATTAGAACAGCCAGATATGTTGAATGGCTGTCAAATATTGTGCCTGTAGTTAAAAAGAATAGTAAAATGAAGGCATGCATCGATTTTAGAAACCTGAACTTAGCAACTCCAAAGATGAGTACCCCATGCCCATAATAGACTTGTTGGTGGATAGTTCAGCGAGGTACAAGATTTTGTCTATAATGGATGGGCATTCTGGTTATAACCAAATTTGCATTGCAAAGGAGGTTGTCCATAAGACAGCATTCAGATGTCCAAGGAACATTGGCACCTTCGAATGGGTCAAAATGCCATTTGGTCTGAAGAATGCTAGGGCTACATATCAAAGGGCAATGAACGCTATCTTTCATGATCTCATTGGAGGATATTTAGAGTGTTATATTGATGACATTGTAGTAAAATCCCAGTCCATGAAAGAACATTTGGTTCACTTGAAAGTAGCTTTCGAAAGAATGAGAAAGTTCAAGTTGAAGCTTAATCCTCTCAAATGTGCTTTTGGTGTATCAGTTGGAAACTTCTTGGGCTATGTAATACACAAGAAGGGAATATAGATTGATTAGAATAAAACCAAAGCCATCATTAAGGCCAAGCCTCCAACAAGTAAAAAAGAAGTACAAAAGTTCCTTGGTCAGGTTAATTTTCTTCGAAGATTTATTTCTAACACTGCAAGGAAGACTAAAGTATTGTTTTCTTTATTAAAGCTGAAAGATGAAGAGGAGTTTGTGTGGACAACAGAGCATCAAACTGCTTTCGAAGGAATTAAAGCCTACTTGGCTAAGCCTCCAATGCTGATGCTACCAAAGAGTGACAAACCCTTGAAGTTGTATATTGCTGTAGCAGAAGAGTCATTGGGAGTTTTCTTAGCCTAGGACAATCAAAAAGGCGAGGAGCAAGCAGTTTATTACGTTAATAGGTTTTTAAATTCTTGTGAATGTAAATATTCAATTGTAGAAAAGCTGTGCCTTACATTGTATTTTGCTGCAATGAAATTAAGATACTATCTTTTGCCTACAGTCGTCTTGGTAATTGCAACTACAGATTTGGTTAAGTATATGTTATCTAGACCTATGTTGAGAGGAAGAATTGGCAAATTGATACTAGCCTTATCAGAATTTTATCTAGAATATGGTCCCCAAAAGGCAGTAAAAGGACAAGTTTTAGCTAATTTCTTGGCAGATCATCCATGTCAAACAAAAAGCCAAGAGGTAATGGATCTTGGTATGATTAATATCGAGCCATGGCAAATGTGGTTTGATGGATCAAAAGCCAATGGTTTGATTGGAATTGATGTGGTGATTAAGTCACCACAAGGGGTAGAAACTACACATGATTTCAGAGTTGATGAAATTACTTGTTCCAATAATCAAGCTGAATATGAAGCTTTAATAATGGGACTGGAAATGCATATTGGTTTACAAGCTCATGCAGTTGATATATTTGGAGATTCTCAATTGGTGGTCAACCAAGTAAAAGGAATTTTTAAATGTCAAAGTGCAAGCATGTTATCATACTATATTGTTACATTACATTTGCTTTCTCAGTTTCAGATAGCAAATGTGACTTATATCCCAAGGTTCATGAATAACAAAACCAATGATGTAGTTTAGAAAGTTTCGAATTTCAGAAGAAGGGATGACACTCAAATGAACATAAATCAAACAACATATCAAAAACTAATACCACCTTTAGCTAAAAGGAATGTGGTGTTAGAAGTCAATCATAATGACTTACAAGATCAAGATTAGAGGCATCCAATAATGCAGTACCTAACTGACTCATCTTCGAAAGCCAGTAAAAAAATCAAATTACAATCTATGCAATACATAGTGTATGGTAATGCTCTTTACAAAAGGGGAGCAGATGGGTTGTTATTGGAATGTCTAGTGCCAAATGAGGCATTGACAGCCATGGCTGAAGTTCATGAAGGCATCTGTGGTGTTCACCAGCCTGGTGTGAAGATGAAATGGTTGCTTCGAAGGCATTCCTATTATTGGCCCACCATCCTTAAAGATTGTATAGAATATGCTAGAGGTTGCCAAGTATGCTAAAAGCATGGCATGATAAAACATGTGCTAATAACTGATTTGCATGCAATTGTGAAACCTTGGCCATTTAAAGGTTGGGCTATAGATATGATAGGAAAAATATCTCCATCCTCTTTGAAGCATCATTGTTTCATCTTAGTGGCCACAGACTACTTCACTAAGTGGGTTGAAGCTAAACCATATAAGGCTGTAGACCAAACTGAAGTTATTGAATTTATTAAAGATCTAATTCACAGGTTTGGCATCCCACAGACCATAACTGTGGATAATGAGACTGTATTTGATGGAAAGATGGTAAAGTTTTTCGCGACAGAGTTTGGAATTAGCCTTGTTAATTCTACCTCTTATTATGCACAAACAAATAGTCAAGCAGAATCATCCAATAAGTCTTTGAAAAATGGAATACAGAGAGTTGTGGAACACAATCCTAGGGATTAGCATAACTTGTTGTTGGATGTATTGTGGGCTTATAGGACTTCGCCAAGGTCAAGTAGAGGAGTTACTCATTATGCCTTAGTATATGGGCATGATACAGTGTTACCTGTAGAGATTAACATTAAATCCTTGAAGGTGAGATGCTAGGACCAGTTAGCTCCTGAGCAGTACCATCAGAGCATGTTCTTGGAATTAGAAAATGTGGATGAAGCTAGAATTTTGGCATTAAATAACATTCTTTTTCAAAAGAATAAAGCGATCAAAAACTATAATAAGAAAGTCAAGCACATTAGCTTTGATGAAGGTGATTTGGTATGGAAGACAATACTCCTAATAGGAATTAAAAGCCATAAGTTTGGCAAATGGTCACCTAATTGGGAAGGACCATATCAAGTTTATAGAGTCTTGCTTGTGGGAGCATACCATTTGAGAAATTTGAATGGGTATGTACACCCTAAGAAAATTAATGGCAAGTACTTGAAGCCTTAATATCCAACTGTATGGGAAACACAAGGAGTATAGAAAATGCTAAAACAGAGAAGTATGAAAACACTCAAATAGTAAATAAAGATTCTATTTCATAAGGAGTTAAGTACATGCAGCCATAGATTGGCTCAAAAGTCAGTACAATGTTTCAGCTATTCCCTTACAATTGATTCTCTACTCCTAAGGGATGTGAACAACTGAATGGCTATAGCCATGTCCTGTCTTCGATCAACCAGCCCTTGGTTGGTGATTTGCAGCTTTGTAGCAGTTTGATCTAAAGCCAAGTTAACCGTTGATAACTCTTCATCTAATTGAGCTTTTTTCTCCAAAAGATGGGTTCGAAATTGAAAAGCAGAAGAATGTTGTCCTTTCAATTCAGACATCTCAGCATGTATATGAGAAATAAATTCCTTGTCTTTTGATAGCTTCTCCTCTGTAGCTTTGGCAATATGGCAAATGTTGACATAAAAATCTATGGTAGCTGCTGCCTGGGACAAGTGACTTGAAATAGCCATGTTGGATTGCTCAAGGATCTTGCAGCACTGGAGGAAACCATTCTTGATAATAGGTCTTTGCAAGGCTTCGAATGGAATCCTTGAGAATAATGTTAGCAATTCTAAATAGGCATCCAAGTCTAGTGAAGGTAAAGAAGCCCTACTGGTGGTGGAAGAGCTCTCAAAAATTTCCAAGAAAGAGTCAGCCAGAACCAATGGCTCAGCTTCATTACTGGTTGATGGAATGGTAAAAGGTATGTCAAAAAGGCTAGCTAGTCTAGCTTAAAAAATGTCCATCTCTTCCACTGACATTGGTGGTGCAGAAAGGGCTCTAGTGAAAGGACGAGATGGCTGCATAGGGATAGGAGAGGAGGATGAAGTGTCCCTAGCAGTTTCCATAGTCCTGGCCACCAGTAAGTCAAGAGAAGAAGGAAATGTAACAGAAGTCACATCCCTGTAGTAAACTCAATTTCCCTGTCAATTAAGTCTCTGGGCAAATCATTTGGAAATACATTGGGAAATTCATTTACTACAGGGATGTTCTCTACATTAGGACTATCAGAAGTCACATTCAAAATGTAACAAAAGTAACCCCGACACCATTTTCTTAACAATTTTCTAGCTTTCATAAAAGAAATCAAGTACGGTGGAGGAATTACCCCATTCCTAACAAACACAAACTCAAGCATACTAGGTGGTCAAAACACAATAGTTTTATTCACATAATCAGTAGTTGCACAATACTTCGTCAACCAATCCATACCAAGTATACAGTCAAAAAGATCAATACCCAATGGCAACAAATCAACATATAATGTCATATCACCAATTACAATGTCACGTGCTGGATAAACATACGCACATACCATAGAACCTCTAGATGGTGTAGATACAGATAAGAAATAATTCATAGGTTCTAATGGTTTAGTTAGTTTTCAAGAAAATGCATGCAACACGAATGAATGTGTAGAACTAGAATCTATTAGCATATATGAATTTTAAGCACAAATAGGAAATATACCTGACACCCCAACTTCCGTGTTCTGCACATCACCAAGTACTAGTGCAAAAACTCGATCTTGTTTTAAGGTTTCTTTCCCAATATTAGCTCTCATATTCGTTCTAGATGTAGAAACGGATCCGACTGAACTTATCGCAGAACGGTTGGCATTGTTGAACCCAAACAGTCTTTCACTACATGGCTTGTCTTGTCACATCAGAAACAGGCATCGGATACACGGTAACACATACCCCTATGCTTCCTTCCACAATCAGGACAAATTGGGATAGACCCACTGCTCTAACTTGAGCTACTTGTAGACCCCATGTTTTGCTTTTTGTTTACAAAAGAGCGGCCCTTTCTGAAACTGTACCCAGACCTCTTACCTCTCCATTCTGTTATTGTTGTTGGGGCCTTGGTTTGTTTCATAGTTGCCAGGTTACCTTTAACCATTAAGGCTCTGTCAAGAACATCCACATATGTGGGCAGTTTCAACACTCTTACCCGATCAAAGATATCCAGATTTAGACCTCCTTCAAACTTTTGGGGCTTTCTTGTAATCCGTGTCAACCATGTGGGCTGCAAACTAGGCTAACTCCGTGAATTTGGCCTTGTACTCTGCTATTGACATGTTGCTTTGCTTGAGTTCTTGATATTCAAAAACTTTTCTGTCTCGAAAGCACTGAGGGAAGTACTTGTCATAGAAGATTTCTTTGAATTGAACCCATGTCATGTTCTCATTGCCATTTCGGATTAGTAACCACCATCTTCAGGCTTCATCTTTTAAGGAATAGGTGGCCAAAAGAACCTTCTAAGTCTCGGAGTAGGGAAACGCTTCAAATAATTTTTCTATTTCAAGTAGCCATGTCTCTGCCTTGAATGGTTCAATAGAACCTAAGAAAGTTGGCGGTTTGGGCTTGATTAATGAGATTTAATTAAGTTGAGTTAAGAAGTAATCAATTATGATTAATTTATTCTAATTATTTGATTCTGAATCGAATTTCAATTGAACCTATTGTAATTGTCTAAAAATTCCAAATGACACATAAACCAAGTCAATTTCGTGTTCAGATGCCGATAAGGCTTTCAATTTACATAATGAAATAGAAACACAGACAAATAATTCTACGACAAACAGATATAAACACAAATATCATATAACACATGCAATTAACTCGAGATTTCATCTTAATTTCACATTAGGCATGCGTATTCATGCAGTAGACGTTAATTATGGATCGGCGTTATTACACTTTACAACCTAAGTTGACCATGATTCCATCCCGTACCATAATTGCTAAAGATGTTCTTGGGATTTTTAAGACCAAGAGGACTAAGTTGAGAAATTTTTTGAAGGGTCGTAGAGATTGTCTTACAATTGACACATGGACATCCATACAAAATCTGAATTGTATGTGTCTTACGGATTATTTTATTGATGATGCTTGGAAATTGCAAAAAAGAATTTTAAATTTCTATCAAGTTGAGGATCATAAAGGTAAAACTATTGGTAATAGGATTGAGTTGTGTTTTCTTGAATGGAACCTTGGTAGTGTTTTTACTATGACTGTTGATAATACGAGTTCTAACAACATAACCATAAAAAAAAAAAAAAAAAATTTAAAAAGAAGAAAAAGATTGGAATGGCACTATTGTGGGTCATGAGTTCCTGCATATGTGTTGTTGCGCATATTTTGAATCTTATTGTTGGTGAGGGCTTGAAAGAATTAGATACTTCTTTTTCTTATGTATGTTATGCTGTTAGATATGTGAGGTCACCTCCAAATAGGTATAAAACATTTAAGAAATGTGTGGAGATGTGTCAAATTGAATCCAAGTCTCTTTTATGCCTTGATGTACCTACTAGGTGGAATGTGACTTACTTGATGTTGGAAAGTGCTCAAAAATTTGAGAAAGCATTTGAGTTTTTAGAGGATGAAGACTCAAGTTATCGATGTTACTTTTCGGAGGGTGATGGGGATAATGCAAGTGGTAAAAAAAAAAAAAAGTCATGGGGAGCTCCAACTGAGAGTGATTGGAATAGTTATAGACTGTTTTTAAAATTCTTAAGGCTTTTCTATAATGCTACTAAGAGGTTTTCAGGCTCTCTTTATGTAACTTCCAATTGGTTTTTTTTTTATAAGATGTTTGTTATTCTTACAAAGATTGAGTAATTGAGAAAAAAGATGAAAAGAAAGATGAATTGTTATTTTTAGTGGCTAAGGGAATGAAAGCAAAATTTGACAAATATTGAGGTAATGGAGATAAAATAAATTTGTTCACGTATGTTACTGTGGTGCTTGATCCCCGAAAAAAATTGAGGTATGTTTAGTTTTGCTTTAATCAATTATTTGGTAAAAGTGTGGTGAATCAAATGACCGGTCAAGTAAAAGAATATTTGACTCATTTATATAAGCATTACCTTGCAAATGATTCAAATTTTGTGGAAGTGTTCGTCACAAGTTAAGCATCTAGAATGGTGATTGATGACGATTGTGATGATCCTCATTTATTGATAGAGTCTCAATTCAATACCTATTTGGATGCTAAATATTCTATTATATGTAAGTCTGAAGTGTGTTTGGCTAAATGTTGTGAAGGAGGGAGAGATGAGAAATTTGACATTTTGGTGTAGCAGAAGGCTAATTCATTGAAGTATCGAGTGTTGTCCCAAGTTGCTCATGATGTATTGGCAATGCCGGTTTGAATAGTGGCTTTAGAGTCTGTATTTAGTACTAGAGGTCGCATTTTTGATCCCTTTCATAGTTTATTTTCTCCAATGATAGTTGAGGTACTTATTTGTACTCAGAATTGGTTTCAAAGCACTGTGCTAATGTAACAACCCCGACCTATATGATCTTTGATTAAGAAGGCCTAATAAGTAATTAAGATGAAATTCTACGTTAATTGCATGTATTATATGTTATTTGCATTTATATCTGTCTATCGTAGAAATATCTGTTTGTGTTTTGATTCTATTCTGCGAATTGAACGCCTTTTCGACCATAGAATATGAAATTGACTCCATTTATGTGTTATTTGGAATTTTTAGAACATTATGGTAAATTTAATTAGAATTCAATTCAGAACCAAGTAATTAGAATAAATAATGCCAATTAATTAGTCATTAATTAAACTTCTTAAACAAGGCTATATAAAGCAACTTGTTGACTTAAGGCCATTATTTACACTTTCATTCCTCATCTTTTTTACTCAAAAACCTAAGAGAGAGAGAGAGAGAGAGAGAGAGAGAGAGATCAAGTGGCAAAGCTTGAAAACCAAGGGAAATGAAGAAGAATTGGAAGAATTTGACTTGCAAACTCAACCAACTTAGCAATTAGACCACATTGAACACCTAAGGTAAGAATTCAAACCTCTAGTCTTGTAATTGAGTTGGTAGATTCATGATTACAAGAGAATTGACTAGATTAGTATGAGAATTGAACTTAGATAGATGATTTTGAGAAGAATTCATGTATGCACGTGTATTCTAAACATTTTGAAGTTGATTTCAAGTAATTCTCAAATGCATTTCATTCTTTCACCTTGGTTTTGGAAATTGACCAAGTGTCATGCCATTTTATATCTTTTGATCATGTTTTGGAAGGTTGGAGTTCATGATAATTCATGCATGTTATGTTTTGGAAGTTTCAAGTTTTGTTTTGTACAATTAGCAAAACTTTTGGGCTTGATTTTGTGAAATGATTTGTAATCCATCATATACTATGAGTTTCTCAATGTTTTACCAAGTTTTGGCCCAAAAGGATGTGTTTTGAAGATTTGAAACTGAGTTTTGAACTTGGGAAGCAAATCTGGAAATTTCAAAATTTGCACTCTTTGCTCGTGCGGTGGAGTTTGCGCTCGAGCGAAGAATGCGAGCTCCTAGGACTTTTGCAGAGTTTGAGGGTTGGCTCGAGTGGTAGAACCTGCGTTTGAGCGACCACTCTTATATTTGTACCTTCGCTCGAGTGTAAAATTCATGCTTCCAGAAGTTTTACAAGATTTTGCAGACTGCTCAAATGACCGAAGTTGCGCTCGAGTGGAGACCCTGTTTGCTCAGTCTTTGGCTTAAGCGACCATCGAGCGTCCGTTGAGCAAAAAAATCAAGCAACCAATACTTTTGTAAACCGCTCGAGCGATCGAAGTTGCGCTTGAGCGGACAACCCTGTTTTTCAAAATTTGACTAAGTGTTTCAAGTTACATTTTGGCATCCTCATTGCATCTTAAACATTCCTAAGCCTTAATTAAGACATAAAAAATGAGGATAAAAATTAGAAACACACTAAGATAGAAAAGAAATGAGTTAAGTGTTTTCCAAGCGTGTATTTCAATGTGCATTTGTTATGTGTTTGTGTAGGTCACACGCCATCGACTATCCAATCTGTCTGCTCTGTCCATTTTGCTATCGAAGTTATCTGTGAGTAACAACTTTGTAAAATTATGTTTGATTATAAGTATTTTCATAATGATAAGATATGATCTATTTTATGAAATGCTATTTTATGAATAATGAATAAATGTCCAATTTTCTGAAATATATTTGTGGCATCCTTAGTTCACATGGCACTCGCCCAGGGGAAACAATACCGTAGCATATGTTTATATGGCCCTCGCTCGGGGGAAACAATACCGTGACTTATAATCACATGGCCCTTACCTGGAGGAAGCAATACCGTGGTTTGTACATGGCCCTTGTCTGGAGAAAACAATACTATGGCTACTTGTGCATAAGATATAGACCTTTGGGGTTGTCAGTATCATGCATATGGGTCCCAGGACCAAGATGATATTGTCACGACCCCATTCTGCCCCTAGTAGAATGGTGCCGTAATGGCCAGTAATCCGAGATTACCGAAGGCCAACTTTCAAAATTCACACACAATCAGAGTATACATATGGGGCTAACATGTGCGGAAGCAATATATATATAAATCTAAGTAGTCCATAAGAGCCGTGCATAGATCAAATGAAATGGCATACATCTTTACATAGCTTTACAACTTGCATACAACAAAATAAAATACATATTACATCTTAATGTAAAGGGCTTCTGCAGACATAAATAAAATAGATGAGGTACAAGGTCAATAGCATAATCTTCATGGTTGCCGACATCCTTGATGCCGACCTAACATGCATACAAAACATCGGGCACAAAACACATATCTCGGCGTAGCCGACTTCTTGCTTGTTACCTACATATATATATGGAGAGGGTGAGCTTGGATACTCAGTGAATGGTACAAGTAATAAAGGTTTAAATGAATGACATCCGAGATCTTTATCAAAACAATACATAACATAGCTTGTACATCAATCTTGGTTTTCCAAAACATGTGTGCTACAAAAGCTTAAAGTCCCTTAGCACGTACGGACTTAACTTGATGTGCTACAAATGCTTATAGTCCCTTAGCACGTACGGACTTAACTTGATGTGCTACAAATGCTTATAGTCCCTTAGCACGTACGGACTAGTGCCACAAATGCTTAAAGTCCCCTGGCACGTACAGATTTCTAGAAATGTCATCAAAACGAGATCATACTTGATATTCAAAATAGAGATCATCATTCATGTTCAACAATACTTTTCAAAACAAGCAAAGCGAAGCTTTAACAAAACGTTATAACATAGCTTTATTAAAAATACCACTCACATAGTTCTTCTCGGGTGTAGGCTCAAAGCGAAGATCAAGGACCTACAATCACATGGCAATCACATTCTCAAAACAAGCTTTACATGCATGCAAATGATCTAGGGAAAACATGACCTAGCTGAGTGAACTCAGGAAGTCTTGGCCGAGGTCCCACACCTCTTGGCCGAGGTGTGGTTACCTAGGCCGAGAGGTGCATTGCTGCTGTAGGGTGTTACAAGGTGCCGCAAGGGTGTACCATGTCTAGGTGTCTTAGGTGTGCATGCAAGATAGATTAAGGTTCAAGTGATCATGCAAGGTAGGCCAAGGTGAGATACGATGCTTGGCCTAGGTGTGTGATCTAGGCAATAGTGGTCTCTGGAAATCTGGGTTTCCTCCTTGATGAACATGAAGAACATGAACATGAAGAACATGAAGAACATGAATGCTAAAATCATAACTTGTTATTACAAAAATCTGGGATTTCATGCTATGAGTTCGAAAACATGGACCTGGGTACCCATACTTGAAGATTATATGAAAACAAACATGAAAACATGGATCTTGGTGCAAACTCTTAGATCAAAACATGACTTTCCTTGAAGAACACATGAATACCACTTTCTCTTTCTAAAACCGAACTTTAAATCAATGCATGGCTTACAAATCGTATTCAATCATGCAATGCAATAACATGATCATAAAGAACAACATGAGCAGATCAAGAATCTAACCTTAGAACACGGATCTAACGGTTCGATCTCTAGGGATCAAGCTTGGAAATCTACCTCTCTCTAGAACTCCTCTTCCTCTTCCTAGAGCTTCTCTCTCATCTTCAAAACAAGGGTATAACAAATGATAGGTTTCTCCCTCTGCCGGCTGATTTAACACTCAGCTCGGACACGTGGCAACGGCTAGTTGGTTCTCCTCAAAAAGGGTGACAGATTGACAAGACATGACTATGACAAAGCGTATGCAACAAGCTAAGGCAAGGGAACTCCGGCAAGCAATGATCTCGGCTAAGGACATAGGCTTCGGCAAGTAAGGTCTCTATGACCTCGGATAGGAAGGATAACACTTGGCCACACTGCCCTCGGCCTAGATGCGCCACACCTCGGTCTAGGTCATTCCACTCCCAGAACAAGACCACTAGGTGCAAGGATTAAGGATCTAGGATGCCTAGATGATAACATCTCGGCCTAGATGATGCATATCTCGGCCTAGGTGATGCACACCTCGGCCTAGATGATGACATCTCGGCCAATATGCCTAGGTGATGGTGCAGGTCAACCAAAATGGTTTCAAGATGGTCCTAGACTTAAGATGACCTCGGCTTGGAATGACTTAGGCTTAACATGACCTAGGCTTGGCATGACCTAGGCTTGGCATGACCTAGGCTTGACATGACCTAGGCTTGGCATGACCTAGGCTTGACATGACCTAGGCTTGACAGCAACGAGGGAACAAAACATGCAATCAATACTTAAACAAAACAAGGCAAGACTTGCAATGCAACTTAACATGGGAAAACATATAAATGCATGCAAGCATGACTAACAAGGCAAGACTTCGGCAAGTAAGGTCTCTATGACCTCGGATAGGAAGGATAACACTTGGCCAAGCTGTGCCACACCTCGGCCTAGATGCGCCACACCTCGGTCTAGGTCATTCCACTCCCAGAACAAGATCACTAGGTGCAAGGATTAAGGATCTAGGATGCCTAGATGATAACATCTCGGCCTAGATGATGCATATCTCGGCCTAGGTGATGCACACCTCGGCCTAGATGATGACATCTCGGCCAATATGCCTAGGTGATGGTGCAGGTCAACCAAAATGGTTTCAAGATGGTCCTAGACTTAAGATGACCTCGGCTTGGAATGACTTAGGCTTAACATGACCTAGGCTTGGCATGACCTAGGCTTGGCATGACCTAGGCTTGGCATGACCTAGGCTTGACATGATCTAGGCTTGGCATGACCTAGGCTTGACATGACCTAGGCTTGACAGCAACGAGGGAACAAAACATGCAATCAATACTTAAACAAAACAAGGCAAGACTTGCAATGCAACTTAACATGGGAAAACATATAAATGCATGCAAGCATGACTAAGACATGAATGTGGGTTGTTACATCCTTCCCCTCTTAAAAAAGTTTGGTCCTCCAAACTTAACTTACCATGCAAAATGTGACTCTTAAAACAAAATGAGCAAATAGACATGTATGCAAATAACAAATGATCATGCCGAGATGATGCACACCTTGTCAAGTAGCAAGCAACATGATGCAATCCTAATATCATTCTAAGGGACATCCTATGCTCTTTAGGACTCAAAGTGTGTGAATAACGTACTATAAGGAACGTGTGCTCTGATACCATTCTGTCACGACCCCATTCCGCCCCTAGTAGAATGGTGCCGTGATGGCCAGTAATCCGAGATTACCGAAGGCCAACTTTCAAAATTCACACACAATCAGAGTATACATATGGGGCTAACATGTGCGGAAGCAATATATATATAAATCTAAGTAGTCCATAAGAGCCGTGCATAGATCAAATGAAATGGCATACATCTTTACATAGCTTTACAACTTGCATACAACAAAATAAAATACATATTACATCTTAATAGAAGGGCTTCACAAGCCGACATAAATAAAATACATGAAGTACAAGGTCAATAGCATAATCTTCATGGTTGCCGACATCCTTGATGCCGACCTAACATGCATACAAAACATCGGGCACAAAACACACATCTCGGCGTAGCCGACTTCTTGCTTGTTACCTACATATATATATGGAGAGGGTGAGCTTGGATACTCAGTGAATGGTACAAGTAATAAAGGTTTAAATGAATGACATCCGAGATCTTTATCAAAACAATACATAACATAGCTTGTACATCAATCTTGGTTTTCCAAAACATGTGTGCTACAAAAGCTTAAAGTCCCTTAGCACGTACGGACTTAACTTGATGTGCTACAAATGCTTATAGTCCCTTAGCACGTACAGACTTAACTTGATGTGCTACAAATGCTTATAGTCCCTTAGCACGTACGGACTAGTGCCACAAATGCTTAAAGTCCCCTGGCACGTACGGACTTCTAGAAATGTCATCAAAACGAGATCATACTTGATATTCAAAATAGAGATCATCATTCATCTTCAACAATACTTTTCAAAACAAGCAAAGCGAAGTTTTAACAAAACGTTATAACATAGCTTTATTAAAAATACCACTCACATAGTTCTTCTCGGGTGTAGGCTCAAAGCGAAGATCAAGGACCTACAATCACATGGCAATCACATTCTCAAAACAAGCTTTACATACATGCAAATGATCTAGGGAAAACATGACCTAGCTGAGTGAACTCAGGAGGTCTTGGCCGAGGTCCCACACCTCTTGGCCGAGGTGTGGTTACCTAGGCTTCGGGGTGCAGCTGCCTGCCGAGGTGTTACAAGGTGCCGGCAAGGGTATACCATGTCGGCTTAGGTGTGCAGTGGTTAGCCTAGGTGTGCATGCAAGATAGATTAAGGTTCAAGTGATCATGCAAAGTAGGCCAAGGTGAGATACGATGCTTGGCCTAGGTGTGTGATCTAGGCAAGAGTGGTCTCGGTGATCACACCTAGGGAAAAGAAGTCTGGAAATCTGGGTTTCCTCCTTGATGAACATGAAGAACATGAACATGAAGAACATGAAGAACATGAATGCTAAAATCATAACTTGTTATTACAAAAATCTGGGATTTCATGCTATGAGTTCGAAAACATGGACCTGGGTACCCATACTTGAAGATTATATGAAAACAAACATGAAAACATGGATCTTGGTGCAAACTCTTGGATCAAAACATGACTTTCCTTGAAGAACACATGAATACCACTTTCTCTTTCTAAAACCGAACTTTAAATCAATGCATGGCTTACAAATCGTATTCAATCATGCAATGCAATAACATGATCATAAAGAACAACATGAGCAGATCAAGAATCTAACCTTAGAACACGGATCTAACGGTTCGATCTCTAGGGATCAAGCTTGGAAATCTACCTCTCTCTAGAACTCCTCTTCCTCTTCCTAGAGCTTCTCTCTCCTCTTCAAAACAAGGGTATAACAAATGATAGGTTTCTCCCTCTGCCGGCTGATTTAATACTCAGCTCGGACACGTGGCAACGGCTGGTTGGTTCTCCTTAAAAAGGGTGATAGATTGACAAGACATGACTATGACAAAGCGTATGCAACAAGCTAAGGCAAGGGAACTCCGGCAAGCAATGATCTCGGCTAAGGACATAGGCTTCGGCAAGTAAGGTCTCTATGACCTCGGATAGGAAGGATAACACTTGGCCAAGCTGTGCCACACCTCGGCCTAGATGCGCCACACCTCGGTCTAGGTTATTCCACTCCCAGAACAAGATCACTAGGTGCAAGGATTAAGGATCTAGGATGCCTAGATGATAACATCTCGGCCTAGATGATGCATATCTCGGCCTAGGTGATGCACACCTCGGCCTAGATGATGACATCTCGGCCAATATGCCTAGGTGATGGTACAGGTCAACCAAAATGGTTTCAAGATGGTCCTAGACTTAAGATGACCTCGGCTTGGAATGACTTAGGCTTAACATGACCTAGGCTTGGCATGACCTAGGCTTGGCATGACCTAGGCTTGACATGACCTAGGCTTGACAGCAACGAGGGAACAAAACATGCAATCAATACTCAAACAAAACATGGCAAGACTTGTAATGCAACTTAACATGGCAAAACATATAAATGCATGCAAGCATGACTAAGACATGAATGTGGGTTGTTACAGATATGATAGCTAATAGATGTACCACATATAACTACTTATGACTTCTGGTTACATATATGAATCTAAATTTGTTTCTGATATGAACTCTAATTCCTGAATCTGTTTGGACATCATTCATAAAATATTTACTCTGTTGTTCTTCACTAGGCTCCAGCTCACTGTATTATTTATGTATGTAGGTGAGCAGAAGCATGACCAGGTCTAAGCTGCTGTCTGGAGAGTTGTTTTGGCTAGCCCGCCACCGTGCCTCCCGAGGAGGTTCTCGTTTTGACGTGGTCAAATGTTTGTGATCGATGTTCGAGACTTTTGTATTTCTTATATTTTGACTATATAAGTTTTTTTGTATATTCTATATTTGTGGGATATGATGATGTAAGACCAATGTGTTTGTAACATCACTAATATGTATATAAGTTTTAAATTTTCATTCCCATATATGTTTACATAGCTCGATGGACGTCATATGTTTGTATTTGTTTCCGCTAGCCCCTGTATTTTGTTTAATTCATTTAGAGGCCTTTGGTAATCCCAAGATTACTGGCTGACTACAATGCTAAACCTATAAAGGTGTGTTTGGGTCGTGACTGCTAATCTCCCTTTGCAAGGCAATGGATGACGTTTTAGATTTTGAGTAGTATGTTGTAGATAATTTTGATTATAATATGTAGTTTGTGATTTTGTTTGTAACTTTTGATTTAATTATTCAATTTTGGTATTGACTTTGTTTTATTTTGTAGCTTTTCCAGAATCAATTTCATCCTCAAACTTAAATTCAAGTGCAATAACTGTCTAGCATGGAGATGAAGCATAACTTGGTAAATAAGCTCTATTCTTTGTTCATTTTATACTATGTTGTCTGCTTTAATTGTTGTTTATGTTCACTTATGTATCAAACTGTTTATGTTTGTAGGTTGTTAATACCTGTTGATAATACCACATTTTTGTTATGGTAGACTGTTGATCATAGTCTTTTTTGTCTATTTTCTATCCATCCTTTCTATTATTATCTTGCTTTAGTTTCTATAGGTGGATGAATGTAATTAAAAATAGTTACGGACTTACAATACTTTGGTTGCTTGGTTTTTTGAAGTTTCTTGGTTGGCAAGTGGGACAAGTGGAAGTAGTGATTTTTTTTTTTTTTTTTTTTTGCAGCAGCTAAGTGTAACTATATATATATATTTTTTGCTTTGACTATGAACATGATAGGTGATATTGATGCTCTTGCCAATCAAAAAAAATTGATAGTTGATCTTGAGTTAGCTATTTTTATTTATCAATTGGAGGTTGTTGCCAACACAGTTGATCTTGAATTTGAAATTTTCTTGATTGTTTGTGTGCAAAGGCTCAAACCAGTGCTTTTTATCTTAATTTGAAGTTTATGTTTATTTATTTATTTATTTTTTTGTGTAAATAGATTTAAAACAAGTTGTATCTAAAAATTAATAGTTGATTTTTTTTATTTATTGATTTATTGTTTTATTGTTTATTTGAAATTTATAGTTTGTTTGGTTAAAAAAAAAATCTTTTTATAATAATAGATTTTAGAATTGTTAATTTATAAATTAAATAATTATTGGTGAGTATGCTTTCAAGTTTCAACTGTAAAATGTGTTATTTTAAGAATCATTAAAATTTTAATTGGGTAATAAAAATCATATAAAAATGTCTGTTTTTAATAAAAATTAGTAATATTGAAGGCCTAGATCTGTAATGGCCCAACTAAATTTATTGTTATAGTCCAACCCGTGAAACTGACCATGTCCGACTGTTAACCTGATTTATCTCGACGGACGATTTCGAACCATTATCTAGTCGAAATGCGATATGAGATGTTTCCACCCAAACCTGTTTGGTCGACTACCGGTTGATAGGTCAACCCAAGTAGATCCAACCCGCATGCAGCTCTACTACTAGCTGATCACCTCATCATCCTATTTGGGGCAGATTAGGGTTGTGACATTTGCTCTGATGTTTTACTTTGTTTCTCATTTTCCAATCGTAGAGGTCTTTTTCCATCCAAGTGAGTGGGAAGATCTCGTTAACATTCCCCTCCTTCAATAAGTCTGGGCATATAGAAGTCCTCCCGAGCAGTAAGGCCAAGGTCGTGCCGCTTACATGTTTCTCTCATATATCCCATACTACAACACAATGGTCTCAATCGACAGCATTCCCTTTAGTGACGACTGTGGCTTTGATTTCTACGTTTTTTCCCATCTTTGGGAGAACATTGAAGAACTAGTGGCCGAAGAGGAGCAGCCCCAGGAAGAATCATCTAATTTTGAGACCACTATCTTCAACAATATGCCACCGAAGAACTTCCTATAGATCGTTGCTACTCGGAAGCGCCAAAAGAAAGGTGAGTTGGCTTTGGCCTCCTAAGCTATTTTCTGGTTCAACTACTTTTGATTAGCCTTAACAATCGTTGATCATGGTAGTTGACGACGCTCCTCCTTCTTCTACCACTACTGTTGCTGGGAGCACTACTCCCCTATTTTTGAGACAGAGGTTCAGCAAGCACCTGGCTGATTAATTTGTAGATGTGCAAAAGAAAAGTTGATCAGACCCTTCTCTCATTCCCGCTGTTGTATCTTCTTCTGCCTCTGCTTCCGAGGTGGTTGTCATTGGCTCGTCGATTATCTCTCTCTCTCTCTTTCTCAATCGCTCATTCTCCCTCAACTCTTAACTCTCTTAATTAATTTTCAAGTCTCATTCCTAAGTGGCAATTACAATTATACAAGAAGATACTTTCATCAGAAGAAACTAATTTTTATATCACATTCGCGAATCGATAATATTATTTATTTGAATTAATATTTATTGGCTACTTTTTTTGAATGTTAATTATTTCTTAACATATATTACTTGTTATTGTTTACTCATTATTTTAATTAATTGTTAGTTAATGTATTTTATTTTACTTAAACTACTATGAATCCTAATATTTTTAATATTTATGCCGATGTTAATGAATATGCACTACACGAATCTATTGATTTTCCTTCTACTAGACCTAATATCCCTCTTCTAACAAAAGCATCATCATTTAGGAGTACAACTAGTACTATTTAGGAGCATTTTGAAAGAATATCTTTAAATAATTATGATGGTACAACCGTGTGGAAAGCAAAATATAAATATAGTATTGCATCTGCAGGAGGTACTAATCATTTAAAAAGGCATTCTAATAAAAATTTACAAAGTCAATAACCTAATATTAGAACTCAAATGTAATTAGGGGGTTCATCAACTAGTAATTTACAAACATTTTCATATAATCCTACATGTATACAAAATGCTATAGTTGATTATATTATTAAAAAAAAACATTTTACTACTAGTGAATGTCCCCATTTTTAGAAATGATTCACAGAGGTTTTGCATTGCAATATCAAAGTTTTTCAATAAATACTACTAGAATTAGAATTTTAAACAAATTTGAGAATATTAAAAGTGAATTATTTGACATTTTTTAAAATTTGAATACAAGAGTTTGTTTAGCATTTGATTTGTGGTCAAATAATAGTTTACAATATCAATGTATCACTGTACATTTTATTGATAATAATTGGAAATTAAATAAAAAAATCATTTCATTTAGATTAGTTGAACTTCTACACACTGGTCATTCACTTGGGATAAAAATAAGAAATGTATCATATGAGTAGATTTTGCAAAATAAAATATTTACCATTAATTTAAATAATATATCATATTACAATCAGACTGTAGCATTTGAAATCAACTTTACAATTACTTGTTGATGGTGATTTATTTCCTAGTTGTTATTGTATTCATGTTTTAAACACTATTGTTAAAGAAGCTATGCATGTATATGAGACTATGTGTTAGTAATAAAAAATGCAGTTCATACTATTATGTCCTCTGTTAATCGAATTTTAGAATATAGAAAAATTTGTCAACGAGAAGGTACACCATTTACAAAATTAATTTTAGATATAAACAACAGATGGAATTCAACGTATAACATATTAAAGAAAGCTTGTAAACAAAGAAAACAATAGATTTATTTTTTGCAACATCAACAGGAGGAGTACTGACTCCCACAAAACATAATTGGCACTAAGTAGACTTATATATAGATTTTTTAAATGTTTTTGACACTGTAACAAAATTATTTTCTTATATATATATTCTTACTTCACTCTTTGTTTTACATATATTAGCAAAAATAATGAAAGTTTTTACAAAATATATGGGTAACGAATATTATATAACCATTATTACTGCAATGAAAGCAAAATTTGATAACTATTTTGATCCATTGCTTCATTTTTTAGGTTTAGCCATAATAATTGATTCTAGGTATAAAGAAATTGGTTTACAAGAATTTTTAAATCGTATTTTCACTGATCAAGAACAACTTGCCCCTATTATGAAAATAAGTAAAAAATTATTTGAAGAATATAAGGAAGCTGTGTCTACAAAGAATAATGCTAGGAATATTAAATTTTTTACCAAACACATGACCAAATGTCTCGCATGGGTTGTGAGACATTTGGTCATTTGTTTGATAGAAAATTTGAGGCCTATAACATTTACAAATAGAGATAGAAGATTAAGTGTTTTTTCAACAATAAAAAGTATAAAAATATCTCAAAATACAAGAGTAAGCGTTTTTTCAACAATAAAAAGTAGAAGAATATCTCAAAATATAAGTGTAATAAAAAGAGGGCTTGAACTTGGAAGTGCATAAAAAGCAAGCACTCTAACCACCAAGCCATCAACATAATTGTTGACAATGTAATAAGTATGTATACTATATATTCAATATTATCTTAATTATTTTTATTAAAAATCAATGTATAGAAAACGTAAAATAAATTCTAAGAAATATATATATATATATATTTAATTGTTTATTTTTTTTAATTTAAATATCTATATTTTTTATACTAATAAATTTTAATATATTTATGACATTACGGTTCAATTCCAGTTTATTGACCATTAAACCAGTGACCTGTCCACCCGGTTACTTTTTCGATTTGCTCACCGATCTAATTTTCAAAACATTGTTAAGAAGAAAAGATAATTACTCATTTTTATGGGTTAGGTTTTCATTTTGTTCATATTCCACTGTCATTAAGGGTGTGTGCGATACGATTCGGACGGTTTGAGTATAAAATTTTAAACCAAACCGTGAATGGCGGATTGTCAAATAATCAAATCGTTGTTTGAGGCGGTTTTTAATTTGCTAATTGATTGAAGAATAATCTTAAACAATTGTCAAACATTTGCATAATATATATAATACAAATTTGCATAATATTTTTCATATATATAACTATTGATTTGCAATAAATTCCATATCTCAAATATCTCTTACAATAATTTTTATTTTGATATTTTATTAGAGGTTAAAAAAAATATATTATTAACTATAGTGAAATGGAACGGTTTCGAAGACGAATTATAAATTTTAAATCACGGATCAAATTAACCTGTGGTTAGTGAACGAATCGCTGCATATTGGGTAATATTTTACACAGCTCTAATCATTATAAATAAGCCCATGTCTATATGCTATTGGATTTAAAAGCAAGGAAATTTAATTTTCTCCCCCAAACTATACTCATTTGATCAATTTTACATCTGAACTTTTGATATTGTCAATTTACCCCATAATCTATTTAAATTGTGATCAATTTGCCCCCTACTGTCACATTTAAACGAAAAAATATTTTTTAAAAATTACATTTTGGTCCCAAATTTTAAATTATAAATTCAAACTCATCATCTCTTATCCAAATATACTCTCTCTCATCTCTGCATCTCTGCAACTCCTTTTGCCACCACCGCCGATGGCTAACCTCCTCCTCCCTCCACCACTGCAACCCCTCCTCCAACCCTCCCATTCTGCTTCCAGTTACCCCCTTTTCGCTACCCCATCCCCTCCCCGTTACCACCCCAGCACCACAACAGTATGCATCGGTCATCTTTGAGAACACCCCAACATCACATGAGTTCTCAAATTGAATTCCTATACAAAACCCATGTTCAATTCAACCAAGAATAATCAAGCTAAATTGAAATTTAGTATCTGAGATCAATAATACATCTATATATATATATAGAGTGGTGTGAATGACTTACTAGTTTCCATGATGGGAAGAAAATTTGAATTCCTGTATAAAACCCATGTTCAATTCAACCAAGCATAATCAACTACAATCAATAATTCATCTATATATATAGAGTGGTGTGAATAACTTAAAGTTTCCATGATGAGAAGAAAATGAACAAAACAAAGACGGGAGTTAGAATTATAGAATCTACAAGAGAATGAAACACATAGAACTAAAAAACCCAACAAATTAATAGGAAAAATTGTAGAATAATAGGATTTGGGAATGAAAATCAACATTTATACAATACTAATGCAACAACAACATTCTTAATTAGACATATCAATATATACATATACATATACATTTATTATTGTATGGATTACCTGGGAGATATTGTTGTGTAGAGAAAGAGTTGTATTTCACTAATGTTGTATTTGGTTGAAGAATTTGGGAATGGATTTAGAAAAGGAAAGGGAAAAGGTAAGTAAAATATGAATAAAATATGTCTCTATTTCACTTAATTTCATACATCTTGTCCCTTTTCCTTTCAAATCCCTTCCCAAATCCCTTAATCAAACGCGTAATGGATATAGAGAGAGAAAGCAATAGAGAAACCCCTAATTATACATATCAATATATACATATACATACATGTATATATGTATGGATTACTCTGGAGATATTGTTGTACGAAGAAAGAATTGATTGAGAGCTTCACCTTGTATTTCACCAATGGATATAGAGAGAGAAAGCAAGAGAGAGTGGTAGCTCTGGTTGGTTTTTCTTGTTCTCCATATATCCATTCCTTAAAACCTTAGCTTCCCTAAACTAAACTCCATCAAGTTCTCACCCATCTCGCTTTTTTTGATCTGTTTGGTCTTAATGTATGATTCAGATGACTCTTTTGTTTGAAATGTTTTCTGGGTTTCGCTCTGATTATTTTGATTTCACTTGGGTTGTTTCCAATTTCAATGTCGTAGTTTCTACAACCACATCACTTGTTTTCTTGTCTAAAAAATATTGTCTTCTTTGGTTGCATTTGAGCACCCCCGAATCGAAGTTTCAAACACAGTCTGTTCTTCTCTCTCTTTCTCTATCTATCTCTATGTGGGTAAGCTCTGTTTGGTTGCTATGAAAATGGAGAGAAAATGAGGAAAATTTTGGATCTTTTTACTGAATTGAGTGAAGTAGTAGAGTATTAGACCAGTTGAGTGGAAATTTGGAATTCAAAATTGAACTTTCCCTCTTTGTTTGCATTTTTTTCTTTTCCCTTCTAGAAACCAATTATGAAGTAGTGTTGTGAGTTTTGTTTTCATGATTTATTGAAAGAAATACCCTCAATAGTAGTAGTTAAATACACTTTGTTATTAGTGGTATTTTTCATTTCATGATTGGAAGGGAATGGGGCAGTGGGAAAGGGGTGATTGAAGGCAGAAGAATGAGGGCTAGTCACAGGCGATAGTGGCTAGTGGGGTTGTAGAGCTATAGAGAGGAAAGATAGTGAGTTTGGATAAAGATAGTATGAATTTATAATTTGAAATTTAAGGTCAAAATATAATTTTTTTTGTTTTAAATACGATGATAAAAAACAAATTGATCACGATTTCAATAGATTAAGGGTTCATTTGTTTTGGGAGATGGAGGAAGGAATGTAATTGAGATGGAGGTGAGACTCACTAATAATGTATTTGTTTTGGGAGGTGGAGAGGAGATTCATAAAACCCTTCAGATTAGAATGGGCCTTGGATGTTGGGCTTGAAATGAAAACCAAAGACTTGGTATTAGAAAATTAGGTTGCGTTTGGTAAAGTTTTGTAAATATGATTTCAGAGTATGAGTTGTATTTCAAGTTTGTGAGTTGTGAAATTATAATGTGAGTGTAGAAAATTTGTTTGGTTATGATTTTTGGATAGAGTGTTGAATTGTGTTTTGAATTATATGTAGAATTAAGTTTTGAAAGTTTGATGTGACATGTGAAATAAGAAAATTTGTTTGGTGATGAGTTTTCAAAACTTAATTCAACCTATTAATTTTGAATCAAACACACAACTCATATATCAATATCCGTATTTTTTATCAACAATCATAACCAAACTATTTTGAAAATACTCAAATAAAAAAATAATTTTTTTTTCAATTAATTGTTTTTAAGTAATTTTTTTTGAATAATTTTTTTTTTCAAATAATTTTTTTTTAAAATAACTTCTATGTCAATTATTTTGTGTCAATTAATTTTTCTGTGAATTCATTTTTTAGGCATGTACAAACATTTTGTACAATACGTTTTTAATATTTTTCAAAAATTTTGTTGAAGTCAACAACTTTGGAGAATACATATTGATAAAAATTAACAAAAATCAGTATGTTTAATATTTTTAAATACAAACCAAAACGTAAACGTTACCAAACATTATCAATATTTTTTCATTTATTACATTTTATTAATTTAATAAAAAAAATCATTTCTTTTTGTTGATGCATTATTGTACTTTGGATGTCACCCACCCGTAAAGGTCATATAATTGGGGGGGAGTGATAATTGTGTACAAAATGACCAGTTCGTCCCTTTTGATTTGAATGGCAGGTTGTTATATAAGAACAAAATGACAAGGATAATACTGTAATTTCACTCAACCAATACACCTACCCCTCATATCCTGGGTGTCTGTTCAACACTATGCGATAAAGGAAAATAAAGAAGAAGCCAAAAACCTGCACACATAGTCAGTAATCACTGTACGGATGAAATTAAAAATAAGTAAGGAAAAAAAAAATAATCAGTAAGAAATGAAAAGTAAATAAGAAAAAAAAACAAAAAAAAAAAACCTTCTGGACCTTCTGAACCTAAGCCTTTATATAAGTAATCTAAGTCTGCATTCGTTTAACCACACTATCTTCACCATCTCATTCCAACACCTTCAACAACTCCATCACGCTATAATATTAACTACATTCAGTGTATATATCCGTGTGAAGGAAGAGAGAAGAGGTTAGTTTGAAATAGCTTCAGAGCTGAGTTGCAAGAAGGCGAATTGCAAGCGAAGAATCACCATACGAGACAACTGGCCGGTCATCCCGCCGGTCCTCCAGTTCAGCCACCAGTTCGCCTACCTCACTCAGTTTCGCTATCTATTGGTTGCCTTTTAGCAGAGGCTCAGTATCCCTATCTGTTCCTTTTTTTCACGCCAACATCATATATTTTACTATACATTTTTCTTAACTTTTGTAGTCATCATGCCGAGAACAAAAAGAGCGAGACCCGAACATGGCGAAACCTCTAACCCTGTACAACGTGAACCACAGCAACAACATCATGACTATCCAACTGTTGATTTTCTCACATTTCATCATGAACAAGCTTATTCAAATTTCGTTAATTGACCAATTGTTATGGGAAGAAAGGTAAATCTACCTTCTCAATATGATCCACTGTTACTTGGCAAATTGGATACAATGGGATGGTTACTTGTAACTAATTTACCACATAAGGTATATCTCCGTCTTGTACATTTATTTTACCTTCACTTGACATCTGCTGAGGAACAAGTGGAACCGTTCAGTCTGACCTCTTATGTGAAGGAGAAAGTAATCACACTCAATCCCCGCACTTTCACACAAATTATTGGAGTTGAAACAGGAGATTTGCAATGCCATTTTCAAACTGAGGCTCAGTTAACTAACATTGTTAATGATCTAACTGAGATTTATACCACAATTTGTGAGAGCCGATTCACCGGTACTAATTTACAAGCAAGACATTTAAAACCCTACATTCGTATTCTTCATCGATGGATAGTTGAAAATGTCACTCCTAAAAAAGGACATTCTGATGCTGTTCCATGTTTTAATGTTTATTTGTTATATTGTTTTGAAACTGGACAAAAATTAAATTTATGCTTCATATTACTGAGAGAAATGATAGTTGCAAAACTTGGTACTCTGAATGGCCGGTTACTACCTTTTGGAGCTTTGTTAACCAAAATTTTCAGAGCGCTTCATGTCAACCTTGAAGGTGAAGTAGATGTGAGAATCACTTCACCAATTTCTGAGTACACATTGACACGAGCTGGTGGTGCAAAAAACTTACTAGGCTCTATTAATTTTGAAAATGAACCAATACCTGATGAGGAATAACCCAATGACAATGCCATGCCACCAAATGAACAACCCCAATACTGGACTAATTATTTAGCGTTGGAACAAGAACGGTACAATCAGCGCCTACAATGGGAACAACAAATGGCTAATCAGGTCAATACATTGGATACCCGGTTTGATGAATTTGTCGTCGCTCAGAACTCACTAATTCAACAATTTGGTGAGTTTCGTGTAGAATCAGGGAGACGCGATGAAGTGACAAGGAATCGCATTGATCAGATTGACCATCGAGTCACTCAGGTGTACCATCACTACTTCCCTCCACCTCCACCACCACCTGACAATGATGCTTAACTTGTTTTGATAAGCGTTTAAATGGTTCATACATGTTGTGGTTACATTTTGTTTTCTTATTTTGTTGTGGTTATTTTGTTTTCTCATTTTGTTGTGGTTATTTTATTTTGTTATTTTGTTGTAATATTTTGTATTCACGTAATGAATAGTCAAATTTTTTTCTGTACTGTAAAATTAACCAGTGACAATGTTATAACAATCTGTGAGTTATATTATGAAATTTAAAAAAAAATTCGTACAAAAATTAATAAAAAGAAATTAATAAATGTGTAACAAATCCTTCATTTCAATAAAATGGAAAAAATTAAAATTACAATTAAAATTAAAAAAATCTACGAATTAATAAAAAAATTTAAAATAATAACAAAACCAATATTTTAATAAAATGAAAAAAAATAAATTAAAAAAAAATAATCGGCTCAAATGAAATAAAACAAGTTAAAAATTAATAATTACTCTCTTTTTTTTAATAAAAAGGAAATAAAAATTAATAAAAACTTATTTAGTATAATATCTAAAAATAACAAAACCATGATGTTAACATGAACAAAAAAACAATTAATAAAAAGAAATTAAAATTAATAACAAAGCCTTTAAATTGTTTGAAAATGAGAAAAGTAAATTAATACAAATATGTCGTCTACAAATTAATTATAAAAAAATTAAATTAATAACAAAACCATTATTTAAAAAAAATGAAAAAAACAAGTTAAGAAAAAAAATTCGGCTAACATGAAATAAAAAAAGTTAAAAATTAATAATTATACATTTTGTTTAATGAAAAGGAAAAAAGAATTAGGCCTGGTTTGGGATCTCAAAAAAAAGCCAAAAAGTTGACAAAATTGCTCAAAAAGTTAAAAAGTTATCACTATTCACCAAAAAAAAAATATTAAAAAAATAATGTTACACAAAACAAATTGTCAAAAACTCTGATGTAGGTAGAGCTCACTTTTTTTAAACGAGCTTCTATTTAAGTGCATTAATAACTCTGTGTTGTTCGGCCTGTGGAGACCTGTAACGCCCTCAAATTAATACATACAAACCCACATTCATGACATCTATAAACATAAAAGAATAAAGCATATTTCATTTATCAGAGTATTCAGTGCAAAAGTATTACATGTTGACAACAAAAGTAAATACCCTACGGGCTTACAACTTTCCAAGCCAACACTTGGTTACAAAAAGAGAGTACTAACTCAAAACACCTTAAGCCATTGGCTTGAATTTACATGTAATACCAAAATAACAAAAAAAGATCTATAGAGTCTTCAACTCCCAAAACCTTCCAAGCTATGTCCTTGGAGGTGGCATATCACTTGAACTTGAAAATGATGTCCCATAAAGGGTGAGCCAAAGCCCAACAGAGATATACTCAACCAAGTTTGAGCAATAACTAAAACATTAGCATTTGATAAATGATTAACACTATAAACCAATTTTACAACACATCCCAGTTTCATGACAATTACATTTGTGTTCCATTTCACTTTCCTTTACTTATCCAATTCACATTCATAAACCTGGCTCATTAGCTAGCCAAACAATTAAGTGAAACTACAACTCATATTAAAACACTTCTATTATTCACAATTTACATGAGACTACAACTCATATTAAAACACTTCCATACTTCAATTGTCTACGTTATGCAAATGTAATCAAGATTTCGGGACTTTCACCCTGGACACTCCGGCCAAGTTAGTTATCAATGGAGTCCATCCCCTATCTCCTCCCAAATAGGTTTGAGAGTACATTCCCTATCTCCTCTCAAACCATGGAGTACATCTCCTATCTCCTCCCAAACAATATACATATACAATGTATTTAAACACTTATCATATACAATGATCAATCAATACACATATTCGATGTATTATTCCAACCGCCATATTCAATGTGATTAGTTTC
Source organism: Camellia lanceoleosa (assembly GCA_025200525.1). NCBI lineage: Eukaryota > Viridiplantae > Streptophyta > Magnoliopsida > Ericales > Theaceae > Camellia > Camellia lanceoleosa. Next base: position 151,499,085 of record CM045762.1, on the reverse strand, counting down.
AGTTTTCCCTAATCAACATACAGTGTCTATAACAATCAAGACTATCCTCCACCAATAGTCCAAAGTAGTTATTTCTAAACAGATAAAATTTTTATCAAACAAATAAATTATCAACATTTTTTCATAAGTGAGTGATTAATTTGACCAACTACACCATTCCATCTCACAACTTTTCAATTTCATGATTTCTATCACAAATTAACATTTCCCCAAATTAATTATACAAATTAATTAATTACATTAGATTAGGGCTTAAATTTTCCCCTATTCACAACATTACCCCCAAGGCCCAAGTTTCACTCACATTTCATAAACAACCCCAATTTCAAGTCTCTTATACATATTTGACTCAAACATAAAAAAAAAAAACCCCCTCTTTTGTAAATTACAAATCAACCCTAACCTTTCCAAAATTTTCATAATTCACCATCTAATCAAAATGACTAAAATTGATGTCAAAACCCATAAGAAAGAGTAGGGTATCCCTATCTCAAAAGAAGAGATCAAATGGAAAAGATAGAGAAAACTCGGGATGCTCCAAACCCAATGATTTTTGGATCAAAACGAAGGCCATGCCAAGCTCCACACTTCTTACAAAGGAACTAGGGTAGGAGACCACTAGAACTAGATGGATTTGTAGAGAGAAGGTATGTAGAGAGAGAGGGAGCAGCCGATCTAGGGTTTGTGCAAAAGAGAAGATGGAAAAGTGAAGAAGAAGCTGCTGCTGCAAACTGATATATTCGAGCCTCGCTCGAGCGAAGGATTGGTCGCTCGAGCGACCAGACACAAAGAAACTTCGCTCGAGCGCAGAAAGCCTCGCTCAAGCTAACAACACGAAGCTTCAGGTTTGCAACCCAAAACTACGCTTGAGTGAAGAAAAGCTCGCTCGAACGAAGAAATCCAAAACATAGTCCTCGCTCGCTCGAGCTAAGAAACACAACCTTTAGGTCCAAAATTAGACGTAGACGCACGCTCGAGCGAAACGACTAAAACACAGAGCTCGCTCGAGCGACAAAAGCCTCGCTCGAACGAAGACACCAAAAACTGGGCAGCAACCATTTGTTTCAAAACACACCCAACCTGTTAGAAACCTGCCTAACACATCCTAAAACTCAAATACAAAGAATTAAAGAACGGAAATGAAACATAAAAAAAATCAGGATCGCTATAACCCATCACAGCTCCCGTTTTAATAATCTTAACCGTTAAATGTGTAGAAATCATCAAGTACTATATGCCTATGAAAAATCACGTTGATCAGATATCAGTAACTATATGATCAAATCAGTTAAAATTTATAAAATGGATGGTGTTATAGTTAACGGTTGAAAACAAACTAATCCGATCAGATAGCTATCGATATCCGATCAACGTGATGTTTTACAAGAAGATAGTACTCGACGAATTCTACACATTGAAACGATTTTGATTAGCAAAACGAAACCCGTGATGGGCCCCAACAGGCCAAACAACACCTCAAATTCAATGCCTGAAAAGCAGGGAAACATCTTCCAGCCTCTACTCTACCAACGTTGTCCTTACATTTAGCCCACTGTACCATCTACTATACACTAATTTATATAATTTTTTAATAGACATTTTTTCGTAAAAAGTCAAAAAGTTATCCCAAATAACCATCTTTTTTCTCTCAACTTTTTAGTCCAAATAGTCAAAAAGTGGACTTATTTAGGACACCCCAAAAAAGAATTAATAACAACTTGTTTGGTATAATATCTGAAAATAACAAAACCATTATGTTAACATGAACAAAAAAATAATTAATGAAAAGAAATTAAAATTAATAACATAGCCTTCAAATTGTTTGAAAATGAGAAAAGTAAATTAATAAAAATATGTCGTCCACAAATTAATTTTAAAAAATTTAAATTAATAAGAAAACCATTATTTTAATGAAATGAAAAAAACAAATTAAGAAAAAAAATTCGGGTAAAATGAAATAAAGAAAGTTAAAAACTAGTAATTATATATTTTCTTTAATAAAAAGGAAAAAAAATTAATAAAAACTTGTTTGGTATAAAAATTACTAACAAAACCATTATGTTAATAACATGAATAAAAAAAACAATTCATAAAAAGACATTTAAATTAATAACAAAGCCAAAATTTCAATAAAATGAAAAAAATAAAGTAATAAAAAAATGTTGTATAAAAATGTCTAATAAAATTATTAAAATTAATGACAACTTTTGCATGCATCATTCAACCATCAAATTCAATAAAGTGTTTGACTCTGCATATTATACATTGCATCAACAACATATTTAAGTGTCTTCATTAACATAATAACATTTTGTTGATTGACCATGTGATGATCTTTGTATTCCCTTTCCTTTCATTGCCATTTAGCCTAATTGTTGTCCTCATTGTTAGTTATCTTGCAAAAAGAGAAAAGAAGTCATTAAATTCAACGTTACGTAACGTGGGCAAAGTTATGTAATAAATGTGTCATAGTGATTGAAACTAGTAAAATAATTGTACATTTAAAACCATTAGTCACTACGATATTCACTTGCCTTGTTCACATCACAAATCTATCCATGGCCAACATGATTTTGCCACATAGCAGTAACAATTACATCCCTAAAGTTCGATTGGTACGTTAACCCATGTTGTGACATGTCAACATAGTCAGCTTGGTGCCATTTTGGGAAGATGCCAAAAACGCTGCGTTTTTGGCATTGTGAAAAAAAGCTGTCTAGCCGAAAACGCTGCCTTATTGCATTTGGCAAGTGACAAAAAAGCTACCTTGTGAAATTACCTAAATACCCTCCATTTTAATAAATTACCTAAAATTTCAAAGTTGGGCAAGGGTATATTGGTCATTTTATTTTGATTTGATGCCATAAATAAATATTAAACCAAAAATAAAAAAAACCAGCTTTTTACTAACTTCCCAAATCACCCTCAAAAAAGCTAAAAAACTTAGTAAAAAGCCAAAAGCCAAAAGCCAGCTTTTTACCAACTTTCCAAAACACCCCTTGGTCTCCAACAAGCCCGTTTGCTTCCGCTTCTGCGGCCATTTCATTATCAGCTTCTATGAAGAATAGGTCCATATGTGCATGCAAACGGATCCAATTGTGCAGTACACAACATGCAATCACGAGCGGGCCTTGTCTTGTAGACTTGTAATTTGGCATAGACCACAATATTGGGAATCGCTTCTTCAGAACACAAAATGTTCTTTCTATAACATTGCGTAACGACGAATGTCGATGGTTAAACAATTCCTTAGGTCCTGAATAATGACGGCCATGAAACTCTTGTAGGTGATAACGTTGGGAACAAAATGGGACAAGAAATCCAGGCATGTTTGTGAAACTAGCATCCACTAAATAATACTTGCTTACATGTAAATAATGAATGCACTGTTCTGTCAAACAGATGTCCAAAAAAGTAATTCTAAAAAGTGTACTATATGTTATGTTGGGACACTCACCATTGGATGGGTGTGGGAACTGTAGATCAGCTCTTGTAATAGAGTCAACTAAAATAGCGTTATCGTGAGCGCTACCTTCCCATCCAGAATTAATAAATGTGAACAACACATCGAAGTCGCAAACTGCGAGTACATTTTGCGATATCGTAGATTTGCGACCGCGGAAAGTATTTTGTCCTGAAGTAGGGACCCCTGCATCCACCAATGCGTCATCGATAGCACCGACACAATCCTAATTGAAAGATATTTGTCTAACATTAAAAGCGAAACGAACTTGGATATTACTTTTATAACAGGAGAAAAAAAAAATATCGTCCCTTATTGTTATGTAGAACTTACAGGACAATCATTAAGTGCATACCTTGAACTAGGGAAAAAACCTCTTGTCATTTAAAATTTTTGCCGGTATCTCGTCTTAGTTACGTGGTTTGATAACCGTTGATACAAGCTTGCACAATGCCCGCATAACAATTTTTTTTACGTGCCGACAAATTGTTTCCGTAGAGTGTTGAAATCTATCTGCCAGTAATCGATGGCGATCATTTTGTGCAAAAGTGTATAAAAAAATTCCAAGCGATTCCTCCACACTGATATGCGTATGTTCAGTATCGATAAAGCTATTTTGGAGTAAGGTGTCTTTCAATAAAATGAATGTTTGTGCATCCATTCGCATAATGTCCATCATTGTTTCTAGATAGCCATTTAATAAGATGAAGATGTAATCATCACTTTTGAATGGACAAATTCGCTGTGGTCGGCAACTACTTGACGCGTTGATATGGTCATGCATGAAAGCAATCATCAAAAAATATATAAAATCTTTAATAAGCTCATCCTCTTCTGATGAGATCTCCATTGCATTGTTTTCTGTGTCGGATGACATATGGTTTCGTCTGCATCACAATAAAAGCACAATTAGAAAATAATGTTTGACAATATAGTAACGCTTACCATTATTGGTGAAACTGAATTAAAAAGTGGCTACATGAATAATCGGCCTTAGTCATTTACCAGCATCCACTAAAATGTATACGAGAAGAAAATTTGTTTAATATGTAGTCATCTTGTAATAACACAACATATTGATGTAAAACATAAACTACTTAAAAGTTCAATAAAATTAAACATACGAAGATGGAAAAGAAAGAGCATCTCATGGAATTGAAAAAAATGATAAAAAACAAATCAGAAATCATGAAATCATCTTGCAAAACGACAAGGAGATTTACTAACACAATCAAAACACAACTTCTCACTTCACTGCAAAGCGAGGATCATAGCTAGGCGCATATGGATAGGAGTACACATAAAAAACCTTCGCCATTCCTTGTCTTTAAACAGTGTTAGTGCCCTAACGTACTGCACCGGTAGTATGTCCCCAAGCTCTAGCAATGTATCTTGACATGCATCAATAGAATACTCATCACCACATGCACTCACAGCCTCTGTTTCATTTTCTCGTGCATGTGAATGTTTTGTTTTTGCCTGTACGTAAGATGTGAAAGTTGAGCACATATCATCGAACCCACTTGACCGTGACTTTTTTAAACGACCACTGTCAGTCTGGCTGCTTGTAGGGCCCCTCTTGTGACTTTTGCCCTTCGCTGGATCCATGTACTCATCGCCGAATAAGTCAATAGGAATGGCTTCAGCAGCATTACTCCCACCAACTTCAGGGTTCCAAAATTTATTTTGTATTTCATCTTCTTCATCTAAGTCAAGAGCTCCTTGTGTGGATGCACGAGACAAGGCTTTTGTGGCACAACAATTTTTAACAATTTCCGCCATTTCTTAGAAATACTCAAATCCTTTTGTCCTAAACTTCTTTATATGTCTGGTAGCCTACAACAATTAAAAATATAGAATTAAGCATACTATACGTGTGAATATAGAATTAAGCATACTATACGTGTGATGAAATGTTAAAAAAAAAAATCGAAAATGATACAAGTTAATGAAAAACCTTATCTCAAAATTCATCGAGTGTAACAACAGTGCTTACAATAGGATCCCATTCCAGACCAGTCTGTGCCTGGAGTCGTTTAAACGTCTGGTAATCAGCTTTCAATCGCTGATATTTTTGTCGCACCTGCTTTGCTGTATACTGAAATCCAAATAGATTGTGCAACTGATTTGCAAAATGATTCCAATGCCTAATTGTCCACACAGTAGTACGGCCCGTTGTTTGATTTTTTTAACCTTTTCTCTCAACATGTTTATTAATTTCATTTCAATTCTAGGAGTCCACATTTTTGTATCTTGATTGTCATCGGAATTGTTTCCATCCATCTATAAACATACAATGTATATTTAAAGTACTCTGGGGTGGATATAAAAGAATAACAGAGCAAACTACTCTGGAGTGGATATAAAAAAATAGCAGAGCAAAAACCAATTACAATTATTTATGTTGGAACCAAAAGTAATATTTATTTCAACTTGGTAAATAATGTTAGGAAAAACAGATGGTTTGAAAGGCAACACAGATAAAAAAATAAAACCACATTAATGTTTACTTCAACTTGTTAAATAATGTTAGGAGAAGCAGATAATTTGAAGGGCAACAGAGAAAAAATAAAAACCACATACATCAATGTTTATTTGAACTGTAGGAAAGGCAGATAATTTGAAGGCCAAAATAGAGACAAAATAAAAATCATGTAATACTATCTGTAAAAAGTTTGTGAAGCAAGTTTATATAGTAAAAAAATAACCACAAATAAGCAGAAGAAGAAGGCCACGAGAAGAAATAAACAGAAGAAGAGAAGAAGAAATAAGCAGTAGTAGGAGTAGGGAGATCGACCGACCGGATAACCCGGGGGACGATCGACTCAGCTATAAAGGTGACAAAAGGTGCAAAGAGTTCAGACAGATCAGAAACTATCTCTATACTCATTTGGACTTCTCAGAAATCATTTCAGAACTCATTTGGAATTCTCAGAAATCATTTCAGAACTTATTTGCACATAACAAATGATTGAATGAAATATTTACTAGATTAGTGGGAGTTAAATAGTTATCACCAGTGATAAAGTGCGTACAGTGGCTGAATGTACGACTCTTTCATAATCGTCTGATTCGACAATAGGTTTGATAAATTTGACTTGAGACAAAAAACAATTGGGAATAAAATTAGGGATGATTTTTTCAAATCAATGACCTATAAGAAAATATGTGAAATAAATTTGTGATTTATTTGACCTCGCACTCTTCGTTGTTTGGTTGCCCGTAGAAGGAATCTTCCACAATGCATAAATTGTAAGTCACTTGATTTGTGGGAGATAGTATGAGTAGGGAGCGGGTTCACAGGATTCATGATTTATAAAATGGTCTGAATTCTCTATGAACACTACCCGTGACGAATCTTCAGTCTGATCTTTGAAACAGAGAAAGAAAAATGAGTAGATTAATTCACGTGAACCTTTTCAGAGACGAAGGATATGGAAGCTTTTCAGAAATGAAGAGGAAGAAGGCTGAAGACGTTGAAAGTGGAGAAATGAATCACAAAGCTGCCAAATGGGTTTTCAAATTGTAGTTTGAATTATATGGTGGAATTCTATTTTGAAAGTGATATCCAAACATGAAGCGGGAGTGATAAGGTAGAAATGTAATTTCAAAACACATCCAAACAAAGCCTTAGTCTTTCGGCTTAGTTTTTTTATTTTTCATTTTTTTTACATACATGTTGGACATTTTTTGAACATTAATGTTTAATATTTTTGTATTTTTTATTAAGTAAAAATCATAATTTTATTTGTTTTATTATTTTAAATTTCTTTTATATAAAAATAATTTAACAATCTCCACACTAACAATCATTATTAAAATAAATATAATTTTACTTAATCTTTTCATTAATAATTCCTTACTATTAGAGCATCTCCAATGGTTTTCCATTGGAGCTGCTAAAGCTATAATATAGCAGCTTTGAGGAGAAAGGGTTTTCTAATGGTGAGATATAACAGCTGTTAAAAATGGCAAATGCCAAACCAGTAGCCAAGTTTGACAACAACTTTGGCAAATGGCAAATCTGCCAGCTCACCCCAAACCAACTGATTTTCTTTCTTCCCTCCCTCATTTTCTCATCCGTTTGTAGAAAAAGTCAAACAAAAACAGAACAATTTTTCATTTGCGAAATTCACAATTTTTTTTTACAACAATTTTTTTAAAATAGAAATTCACTAAATCAACAACATTCAACCAAAAATTTGAGGAGATGGACAACAACATTCAAGCAACAACAACATTTAAACAACATTCAACAAAATCAAAATTATTCTTAGAATAACATCTAAAAATCAATTAACAGATATCTTCATTAGAATCTCAAAGATTTGATTTTTACTCTAATAGATTGATATTTAAAAAATAAAAAAAATAAATATATCATACCTTGATCGGTGACTGAAACCAAGAGTCTTGATCAGTGATTGAAACCTTGTGTTGATCGGTAATCGGTGATTGAAACCGAGAGGTCATCGGTGATTTGTGACTGAAAGAGGTATAGAGAGATTGGAAAGATATATATATATATGTATATATATATGGTTTAATCGATCAAGAGATATAGACAGATCGGTGACTAAAACCAGACGGTAGAGAGAGATCAGTGACTGAAACTAGATCAGTGGAGATAGATCGGTGATTGAAACCAAACGGGGGAAAGAGATTGGTGAATGAAACCGAATCGGTGAAAGAAAGAAGGTGAGAGTGAGGGACACCGACTTTGTAATGAAGAGATAGAGAGATAGATAAGAAACAGGGAGCTTCTAGAGAGAGAGAAAGAATGGCTTGGTTAGGATTTGATTTGGAAGATTTGAGGAGAGGAGATGAGAAAAGAGAAGAGAGAGCAGAGAGATAAAGAGAGAGAGCTTGGTGTCATTGAGAGGAAATGACTTAGCAGGAGGGTATATAGATAGATAGATATTGGAATGCACATGAATTGTTCTAGATAGATAGATAGATAGATGAGCCGTTGGATTATATAATCTATCGGTGCTATTTTGTCATTCGAATGCACATGGGTTTGAGCAACGACTCTTTTTCTTCCTCTTTCAAACAACAGCTATAAATTAACGGTCATTTTTTACAAACGGTCATATTTTGTATTTCTATAAATAAAAATCCTTAATCTCAATTTCATTTCACACCAAATATTTCAAATTTCATTTTTCTTTTCTATGATAATGATTACGGACATTTCTCATTTGGACCCTCAGACGAAAGCGTATTACATAATGCGAAAAAATGAGATTTTCGCCAAGTGGTCTTCAAATATTAGTAGCTCAAATTACTATTTCCCTCTGCCTCCTGATGAATAATTACGGGATAATGTAATGAAATTTTCGCCAAGTGGTCCTCATATTTTTATTTTGTAATGAAATTTCATATTTGTTTTTATTTTTGAGTATTTTCTACAAAAGACTGTAATATTATTTTTACAATGTATAATGTAGCAAAATAGTTTAGTATAATTTAATTTTTTCAATAAAGTATGATGAGAAAATAAATATATTTTTTCAAATGAAGGCAATAAAAATATAAAATATATATATTTATTTATTTTTCCAATTTTTCAATTTTTTTTCATTTTTTATATTTGTCTAGTCGGGAATAATATAAATATATAATTTTTTTTACAAACAGTTAAAAAAAAGTCACAAAAGACAAAAAAAAAAAAAAACAAAAAAAAAAATCACAAAAAAATTTATATCCAAACAACACCTACAAATTTAGAGGTAAAGTTGGTTGAGATTTACCAAAATAGAAAATGCCCATTGGAACATCATTGTTATAATTTGATAAAATAACATTATTTAAATTATAACAATAACAATAATAATATAACAACAACCATTAAAAATGCTCTTAATGCACTCGATTCTATCCCTAAAAATAAGGCCAAGTTTGGCATATTGCAAAAAAGTCAAAAAGTTACTTAAAAAGTTAAAAAATTAATATTATTCACCAAAAGTCAACAATTACGGTTGCACAACTCTCAATCCTAATTTTTTCCTACAAATTAATTTTTACAATTTTGTATTACACATTTTTCTATAAAAAGTCAAAAAATTAGTCCAAATATTTATATTTTTTTCCTCAATTTTTTAATCTAAAAAGACAAAAAATACATTTATTTACCACAATCTAAGCAACCTCTAAATCAGACCTTAAAAGAATAAATTGATAATATAAAAAATTCAAGTGGAAAGCTGATCAAACGAAACGGGTATACCCTTCCTATCCTTTCAATTTTTTCCCCTACACTTTTTCCTTCTCCGCTCTCCCTCTCTCTCTCTCTCTCTCTCTCTCTCCGATCCCACTTTTGTTCATTTCCTAAGGTGCTTTTGAGCAAAGTTTCCTCTAAAACTCGTCTCTGTCTCTCTTAACACAGATCGTTCTGAACCCAAATTTCTTTGTGAACTTTTGTTTTCTTTGATTCTTTTTTCCTCACTTCAAATTCCCAGCATTTCATTTTCTCCACGTCTTCTCTCTATCTGTATATTCATTGCATCTTTTTTTTCTCATCTACTTTTTTGACTAATGTATCAAGAAACTAGGGTTTCGATTCGCAGCCATTAGTTGCAGATTTAGGGTTTCCACTCTCCCAATGATGTAGATTCTAGGGTTTTCTTTTTCGATTCATTGATTTATTATTAATTTTGTTTGGTTGGTCAAGATTGTAGAAGGCAGAAGATACATGACACGTTGATAGACTAACTCGTATAATATTTTGGGTTTTTTTTTTTTTTTTGTGGATGTAATTGTTTGATTTATAATTTGGGGACTGGAAACAAACCTTTGGATGGTTTTTGAATGGTGGGTTTTGATGGATCTGAGAGTTATCTGGAGATTTTAGTGTTGGGCAACTGATTGAGGAAAAGTTTGGGTATTGTGTGGTTTTGGATGGTGAATTGGATTGAAGTTGAAAACTAGAAAGAGGTTGGATTATTGGGTTCTTAAAAGGGGGTGATTTGAATTGGGGATCAAATCATGGATCATGTGATTGGTGGAAAGTTCAAGCTTGGGCGGAAGATTGGGAGCGGCTCATTCGGCGAGCTGTATTTGGGTATATGTGATTTGTGTTCTCAAATGGCATTCAATTATTTTCCCCAAACTTTTCTTAGTTATGATGATGTTATATTCATGGTTTTTTAATTTGTTTCAGGAGTAAATGTACAAACTGGAGAGGAAGTAGCCGTGAAGATGGTATGTATTTGTTTTCATATGGGGACAACTTGATTGTGGTGTTGGATGCTTTATATTTAGTAGCTATGCTAAATGTTTTAGAAATTTGGTAGTGATGTTGGTAGATATGTGGTTGATGATTTTTTTATTATTATTAATGATTTTGTGAAGCAATTTGCATGTGTGTTTATGCCAGTTCACTTGATTTTCAGTTGTTCACATATGTTATTATACATAGGTATCCTACCTTGGCCTCGACTGCTTGTTTGAGGACCAGGAAAAAAAATTATTAAAGATGCTCTATATTAGCTTGTTTTGGTACCGTTAGAGTTTGGAAGGAAGATTTTGACCTTTTCTCTAGTTTGGAGGAGGTTCGGAATCAGACCGTGATGTCAGGAGTTCATTCCGAGCAACCTGAAGTCTTTCCAAGTAACTGGAAAATGGCTTTCAAGAATAGTTTATATGTTTTGTACTTAACTAATGGGTAGCAAACTAGTGAAAAGAGACTTATGGATATAGTTTAGATATGGACATATGAGTTGAGCTGCTTTTTCTAGTTTATTTGTCAATGTTTTCATTAAAATGAAATGCTAATATGGACTAATATCAATTTGTCTTATCTCCTTATTGGAGTTAATTGGGTATCCATGGTATGACTCACTTATTGCTTGGCATTGAGTGCAGTTGTAATTGCAGCCCTTGCTTAGGGCTGTTTGGTTGAAATAGTAATTGACTTTTTATTTTTTTAAAGAAGAATTCCGGATGCAAAAGTTATTTTTTTATCTTGTTTAAATATTTGTTTTGCAGGTTGTTAATTTGTACTTACATTTTATGGCTGAAAAAAGAAAGCCGTTTCACTTATAACCTAACCTTATTATGCAGAAGTTGAATTTTTATTTTCTTGTCTAAGTATTTGTTCTGCAGGGTTTGTTAATCTGTACTTGCATTTTATGGCTGAAAAAGGAAAGACTTTTCACTATTATGACCTGACATTATTATTATTATTTTTATTTCAGGAATCAGTAAAGACTAAACACCCTCAGCTTCACTATGAATCAAAATTATACATGCTTCTTCAGGGTGGAAGTGAGCTTTCTCTTTTGGTTTTTTCCTCTTTTGCAATTGCACGTGATATCTTAGTGTTGAGCCAAAATAATTGTGCCGATTTATTTCTTATTTATTGGGTGAAGCTGGTATTCCTCACCTCAAATGGTTTGGAGTTGAAGGCGAATACAATGCAATGGTTATTGACCTTCTTGGACCAAGCCTAGAAGACTTGTTCAATTATTGTAATCGGAAGTTCACTTTAAAAACAGTTTTAATGCTCGCGGATCAATTAGTAAGTATGCTAGTGCATTCGTGAAATATTTTCTAGGTGATTGTAGCTGTTCTACTTATGCTTTTTTTTTTTTTGTTTTTAAATGTTTTATGTAGATTAATAGAGTTGAATATATGCATTCTAGAGGTTTTCTTCACCGTGATATAAAGCCCGACAACTTTCTAATGGGTTTAGGGCGCAAAGCAAATCAGGTATGTTCTTTGATAGAGTGTTTTTGTACGTGCATACAGACACTGCCATGAGTGGATTCTTTTCATTCATTTCTAGTTTTGCTATAATATTTCTGTTAGACTTCTGCCTGATAGTTTTGACATTTAGAATGAAAATACTGTGCGATTGCGTGGTGTGAAGAACATATTTTAAGGGTTTGAGACTTCAAATTCTTAAAATATGACTAGCTGCATTTATGTTTTTTTGTATTTGAGTTAAAGATAAATATTACACATGCACATACATGTTTCATATTAGAATCGAAGACAAACATTACTTGTGCACACGTCAAAATTGTAAGTTTAAATGCGTAAATGTTGTAAATGGAATGTATATGCTTTTTGTATTTGACATTTAAGGTTTTATAATGCAATGCAGTGTGATGAAATAACAATTCTGAAAATATTTCTTCTTAACTTCATTTAAAATGCTAGAGGGTGGAATTAGAAGTTGTGACTTGGTTCATCATATTAATGGACTTTGGTTATTCTCTATCTCATTGCTGCAGAATTATATATTTTTGCATCTCTTTTTACCATATATATTTTGAAACTCTTTAACATCCTATGATCCAAAAATACAAAAAGTAAGATGGAGTATATGCTCGGTAAATAAGATGGAGTTTTAGGTGGCTCAATATCTTCATGTGAAAGAGTTTTATGAGTTACTTTGTCCATCCTTGTGCATTATGCAAAAAGTAAATATCGGTAATTCATTGTCAATAAGTGACTAATACATTTTATTGACAACCCTATGGCCTTATCTATATTTATTTATTTTCAGTTTATAATTTATATTTTTTATGCTTTCTCTAAACTTTGTACCCCCCTCCAATTGAAAAACTTAACCATTGACTTAGCACTATTTTTCGGGATACATTTTGACATGGTCTTAAATATTTTGTTTATTTTATCATGATATTTCCACGAAGTGCAATATTTTATGATTATGTTGTGATATTATTCATTGCAACGCATTGTGTGATATCACGATATATCTATGATGTTCTGCGATTTTGCAACCTCAATGGAATATCTTATCACATCCTTCGAATTCACGGGTATATCATACGAAATATTTTGATATGTTTTGATTTCTAATTCCATGGTTCATAAATAATGAACTTACTTTTTGATGGATGAATTAATTGAAGAATTACAAAGGCTTTTGTATTTTGTGATGAGATGTCATATGCCTAGTCTGGAACTTTGCAAGTCCTTGTATAAGGAGTGTGATTTGTTTTATTTTAGTGATTTAATAAAACTACTAAGACTCAAATAGAACATGGAGCAAGGCAAAAATATTTACAAAAAATAATTTTTGGCAAACATTTAAATCCATAATCTAGGGTTCAAAATAATTTCCAATGAGGAAATAAGAATACAAGTAATCACCAAATGTAAAATTTGATGACCACCTTAAAGAGAGTACAACCTACATATAGTCTGGCTAACAAGTGCCTTACATAATATCACTTACTTAGTAACAAGCAAGAGAAAAGTTGCTTATATGTAGTTGTTTTAATGATAAGTGGTGATAAAATGCTTACAAATAACCATCTCAATAGCAGGTGTTTTACACGTAGTCATTTCCTAAATAGATTACCTTATGGTAAAGGAAGTTTACAAATAAAAAATACATGATAGCCTGAATCTAGTAGTGATACCTAATGGTACTAATCATACAACTTAAATTAATTAAAGAAAAATCCAGCTTCTTTTAATTTTTTCTGACCCTTTTTGGCAAAGTGGGATAGACCAACTTTGGAGAACAAAAGGATCACACCATCAAGCTTTTAAGAAAAGAGTTAAAGGAATTGGATTTTTTTAATTAAGTTGTATTATTAAATATGATTTCTAGATTTGATCTATGATATAATTTAGGAGTTTTGTTGGTATAGATATTGTAAACCACTTACTATTGAGGTCGTTGTATATAAGTAGCTTGTCACCTATTTGTCATTGAGGTTGTTGTATATAAACTGCTAGTCACCCACTTGTAGCTTTCTTTGAATTAAGTGCTTGTATATTATGACCTTATTTGGTCTATGGGCTGTTTTGTTTAGCTTATCTAAGTTGCTTACATTTTGTTTTTGGTATTCTAGGAGTTTGTGTAAGACTATTTGGTGTAGCTTCTTCTTATGGCTTATTAGGCAAAAATAGATTAACTAAGTAAAAAAAAAAAAAACCAAATTATCTAGATGTTGGAGGTGGGGTGCTTTTGGCTTTTGTTTTTTATTGTCAACTTTCAACTTACAATAAATTGCACTAAACAGGCCCTATGTAAAAGGGTCCATAACTTGTGGATTTGAGTTATGTTTGCTGGAAATTGTAGAAATCAGCTTCTAAAATCTGATTTATACATAGTTTCATTGTTGATCAGAGTGTTATTTGAGGAGGCCTTCTATTGTGTATATTTGGATTTATGTTTTTTTCTTAAAATCTTATTTTTTGTTTTGTTTATTTATTTATTTTGGTTTTGTTGTTGCTCATTGTTAAACTGCAGGTATACGTCATTGACTATGGCCTTGCAAAAAAGTATAGAGACCTTCAAACACACAAACATATACCATACAGGTAATTGTTGATCTTCCATATTTGTGAAGAATATGATATAATTTCTGTTGTTCACTTTGATGATCTTACTATCAGCTGTTCAACTCCAATTTTGCAATGTAACTTTGCTTCATATCTAAGCTCGGTCTAGGATTTTGCTGTCCGTTGTTATATTTTAGACTGGGGAGTAAAGGGAAGTTAAGGGAAATTCTTATGTAAGTGGAATGTCTTTTTTTGGGATAAGTATGTATTCACGGGCTTTCAAATTATGTTATGATATTTGGTACAATTATTTCGCAATAAGTGGCACTTAAAGAGTATCCTTTGTGCTTTCTATCATGTTGTTTTTGGGAGAGACATAAAAGGGAATTGGTAGGTGTTTTACTCGCACGAATTGTCAATTTATCACAAAATTATTTGTGGTCACTGGTGTCCTCCCATTGGCATGCTTGTTTGAATTTTTAAAGCATTCATTTTGACAAACACATGAATTTAAGGGATATGAGAATAGAGTTATTGGCTTGTTGCTACTTAACTATTCATCTTGTTATTGCTGACTTGAGGAGCTGCTGTTCCTTAGTCTACGAAAATGTTTTAATTTGTCGTCAAGAAGGCATGACAATTATTTTTTTACAAGGAAAAGAAATGCCACTAAAAGGAAAGGCAGAGCCCAACATGTGTAAAATATTGTCTTGAAGAGGAAGCTTTTGTTAAACATGGGAAGTGAACATAGTCCTTAACAGAATCATTTCCGAAGAGAACCATTCCTCTTAAAGGAGTCATATACATAGCGGAATTTACAAATTTTTTTTGATTCCCCCCCATACTCATGATCATGTTTTTGATGTATACAGAACTTTAGGTCAACCATCCATAGAGATAGATAGGATAAATACCTTAAACGCAAATTCCATTTAGTGTTGTTCCTTCGAGTTCACTTTGAATCCAAAACAGTTCAATTGTCCTGTCTCAAAAGTATCAACATGAAGCAAATCTTGAGCATGAAGGTGCCCTCAAACTTCACAAGTATTTTGGAGTTAGAACCCTTATTTGTAGAACTTGGTAATCTTGTTCCTAAGGATTTGTTACCTTGTCATACAAGAAATAGTTTTTATCCCAATTAATCATTAATTGCTATAAGATTCTTAATTAACAATTAATTAAAGTAATTTTATAATTAACCCTTAATAAGGATTAACTCTTTTAATTCATTCATATTACATATTGCTCCTATTGTGTGTGACATTTTATGACTACCCTACGTAGTATGAATAAACAGGTGAATCCTTCTGTTAATAGTTACCAATGCGATCAATCCTTCCATCATACAATGTCCTGATTAAGCAAATAGCCACAAAAAATTGTTAAACTTCTAACTCATGTGTTCAATCTAAACTAATATAACTTATGTTGGGTAATTATAATTTTTTTTTCTTCTAATTAACTACCTTGCCCTAGTGTCACGGGCCGACTCCTTTAGAGGCGCAGCGGATCAATTTTTCACCTATGTGGCGCTCAAACTCCACCAAGTTTAAGCCCGCCATAGCTCATTGACAAATTGAGTGTTGATGGTCTCATCCGTTTGAACATTAGGGCCCAATGCTTTGTCAAGCAAAACAACTTCACAAGGAAGCTCCGTCTTCGCCCGGATGTCACAAGTAGGCCTAACGCCTCAAGTGCACCAAGCACGGCATAAGTTGCTTCATAGCGCCAAGCCTACCTCAAGCAAGGTGCTCACCCAACTTAGCTTTATGTCACCAAGGTGCCTAGCCACACAACAATGTGTTAGCGAAGGCCCTCGACTTAGCCGACAAGCCAACATTGCATGTTGGGTCTTTAATAGCACCTCGAAGTGTCGTAGGGTCAAGCATGCCTCAATAGATGCATATTGGATGGCCACTTAGTCATGCGAAGCCCACAAGCCACCGAGGGTCAATCTCTTGTCCACGGCGTAGTCCTCGTGCCAACACGTGTGTTAGATTCCGCCTAAGGCCATCGCGCACCTTAGCATTGCACCAACGTGTAGCATGAGTAAGGCAACATCTCAATCCGTAGCTTGCTTGTAGCATAATGTAGTCTCTCAATGGACTTAGTCAAGGCATAGCTTGATGCTTTCATTTGATAGCCCACATATGCGGCGTCGTCTTCCAACTGCTTAGCTTAAGCCACGGGATCCCCTCGTGCAAAGTTGAACCCAAACCAAGCACTTGAGTTGGCACACGAGGCCTTTAGTGGTGCCTTGATAGCCCATTCGGTCCAAAACGAGTCCCAAAGATGCCATATTGCGTGGCATAATGGAAACAATGTAGTGAACCTCTCCCTCGGGGAGGTACGTGTAGTGCCTACATTATTGCACCGTCCATGGGGCTCCCAAACCCACGTAGAGACTCTGGACACCCCTCTAGATGCCTAAAGCTTGCCCTTGAGTTGCCCCAAGGTTGCTCACTTGAAGCCTAGTTTGTGCGGGTAGATAGGTAGCACACCTTGCCCCCTTATATATGCTTGTTAAGCAATTAGCCCTCTGGCAGGAGGAAACATCAATGGGTTCGTTTGGTTTGTATTTCTGAAAAATTTTTGGAAAATTTTCTCTACAAATAAGTTTTCAAAAGTAATCAAACCAAACAAATTTTTCCAAAAAAATTTCTCAAAACTTGTAAACCAAACAAGTTTTCCAAACAAATCTCTCTCTCACACACATCAAATCAATCACTTTTTTCAAAACTCTCTCAAAATAATTTTCCAAAACATCTTTTGAAAAAAACCAAACCAAACAACTTTTCGTACTTTTTATCTCTAAAACACATCTCTCAAACACAAACCAAACATACCCAATATGTCCGAGGAGTCAGAATGATTTTTCATAAATTCCACAAATTGAGAAAAATCACGAAACTTGGTCGGGAAAACACTTCCCCCAAGACCTCTTTCCAGTAAAAATTTCAACTCGGAACTCCTTCATTTGGATGCCCAAACAACACCAAAATTTTTGCACTATTGGCTAGTGTTGCTGGCTGCTGCTGGCCTGCTGGCCTTGGGCTGCTTGGGGCCAATGTTAAGCCACGTTGAGGCACTTCCAACGGCCACTCTTGAGCACTCAAATGGCCACACCACCGCGAGCGAAACGTGACGGAGTTAGCCTTGCAAGGCAACTAGTGACACCTAGCCAAGATCTCCTCAAGTCATGTCCTAGAAAATCACATGACATTCTTTCTCTTTACTTGAGAGTAACATCTAATCAATAATAAAATTATTTATATATTTTTCATTGTCATCTGTTACTACCGAGAGTTGAGACTCATTAAGCAACAATTTCAAATTACTCCAGTACTTGCCATGCAGGTACACTTTGTGAGAGATAACTCAATGCGTGTGTGGTTACTATTCTTCACTGCTCTACTTATGGTCATGTGAAATATTAAGATTTCTTAGCACTGCATATCAAAAGAAATGGCTTAGTACTTGTGGTTCCAGGTTGTTGAGTTTGTTAGTTGATATCAGGATATACGATAGCTGACAAAAATCATGTATTGTAAATATTTTTATTTTATACCTACTTGGCATCTTGATGTTTTACCTTTTTTTTTATGTATGTTGTGTTGTCCCTTTGATGGACTTGTTTACATGATAATAACTGTGAACTTTTTCTTCGTTTGTCAGTCTTCTGTCATGAATGCTTATCAAATCTTTTCTTACAGAGAAAACAAAAATCTCACAGGCACAGCTCGTTATGCAAGCGTTAACACTCACCTTGGAGTTGGTGAGTAACGCTAACTTGTTGCAGCTATTGACCAAAAATGGGGTGTAGCTCTTATTGTCACATATTCACATTTTTTGGACTTCTATGGTTTGTCTAATTGTAATTTTGTTTTATTACTTGCAGAGCAAAGCAGAAGGGATGATCTGGAATCTCTTGGTTACGTGCTTATGTATTTTCTGCGGGGAAGGTGGAACATATGCTGGAATTCTTTACTTTACCTATTTACTTTATTAGCATTTTATATTTCTAACTCGTTCATATGATTTCTGTCTTAGCCTTCCTTGGCAAGGTTTGAAAACTGGCACTAAAAAGCAGAAATATGACAAAATTAGTGAAAAGAAGATGCTTACTCCCATAGAGGTATGATCACATTCTCTCGATGATAGAGGATCATAACAAATACAGTTGCTGGGTTATTGGGTCTCAGGTCCTATGTTGTAGAACTTATGGCCGCCTCCATTGTAAATTTTTTAGCACTGCATAGATTAGGCTATCTAAATGAAATTATAACATGTTATTTGCAGGTGCTTTGCAAATCCCATCCATCAGAATTCATATCATACTTCCATTATTGTCGATCATTGCGATTTGATGACAAACCAGATTATTCATACCTGAAGAGGCTTTTTCGCGACCTGTTTATTCGCGAAGGTAAAGTTTACTTTTGAACTCCTATCCTTGAATTTATATTAGTCTTTTTCTGCAACCAAAAAAATAATAATAATAATAAACTGTGACCTAAGGGTATGTTTGGTAACCATTTTATTTTCAGTTTACAGTTTATATTTACAAAAATTTAAAAAACTGTGATAAAAACTCGTTTGGTAAAAAAATTGATTTATAATTCGACTTCCGAGTTTATAAATTTTGCCCCAAAAACGGAAACAGAAAAAAGCTGTTTTCGCTGATTTAATAAACTGGCACTGTAGCGGAAGTTACTGTAGCGGAGCTACAGTAACTTAATTGTTGGTCTCTCTTCTCTCTCTTCTCTCTCTCTCTCTCCCCTCTTCCCTCTCTTCTCTCTCTTCCCTCGAAGTGCTCCAGCGGCTGAGACTCCGCTTGTGGGAGCGGTGGTGGCTCGGCGGTAACGAGCCGCAGCTATCGGTCTCGGAGTCGTAGGAGTCATCGTCGTCGTCCGATTTTCTTCGGCTTCTGCTTCTGCTTTGATTGGTCTTGGAAGACGAAGCTTCTCTGTTCCTCTTGCTCTTGGTCTTGCTGCTTCCATGGGTCTCCATATTTGTAGTGAAGTCTTAGTTTGACAGGGTAGTGGTATAAAACTGATTGGAGGAACAGTTTGATCCCCAATCGGGGAGAAAGAGATAGTGAAGAGAATGAGGATGTGGTATAAAACTGATTGGAAATTACTATTCATGAATCATGGTAATAGATTGTGGAAGATTTTTTAAATAAAAAAAATTAGGCCTTAACAAACATGTTTTTTGGTTTATGTTTTCAAAATTTTTTAAACATTTTGTCCAAACCAAACGGGTTTATTATTTATGTTTTTCTAAAAATAAACAAAAACCAATTTATAAAATTTTTGTAAATATAAACCAAAAACGTAAACGTTACAAAACGCTACCTTAGTATTCTCCCTGAAGCTGATGCCAGCTTCAATTAAGAGAGGTGTCTTAGTTTCTTATGTATTTTTTGGACAATGTAATTGGTGCAGGTTATCAGTTTGACTACGTATTTGACTGGACTATTTTGAAGTATCCACAGATTGGTTCCAGTTCTAGAGCACGGGTTAGTACTTCTCAGATTTGCTGGCAGTTGTTCATACTTTTCTTCGTCAAATGTTTCTTACCTTATTGTTCTCATGCCTTTTCAGCAGCCTGCTGGGAAATTGCCTTTGAACCCAGGACCATCTGCTGAAAGGACTCCGGGTATATTTCTTTTCTCAGTAAATTTTCAAATGATTTAATACAAAGCTTGTTGTTTGTATGGGTTAATTGGTTACCTGATTGTCAGATGTAATTTAAGGTCATTGGGCATCTGAGTACTAGAATTTGCTCTTGTAATTTAAGAAAACAAATTCTGCAGTCTATTTTTCATTGTAATGAAAAGAAATTAAGGAGTTTAATTATTGATGTTTGCCATTGTGTATCACTTCTAGTGAGGCAAGAGACTCGAGATAAATTCTCAGGTACAGTGGAGGCATTTGCTAGAAGGAATGGTACTGTTGGAGTTTTGCATGGTGAACAATCCAGGCACCGACAAAGATCTTCTTCGGAGAATGTACCATCATCAAAGGATGTGGTGAGTAGTGTTGGTAACATTTATTTATTTAGAGTATGTTTAGTAATGTTTAGATTTATAGTTTCCTGTTTGTAAACAAAAACTTGTTTGGTGTCCAGTTTTGTTTTAAAAAAGCTTGTAAACAATTTACAAAATTTACTAAATTATTGTAACCACAAAAAAGGTTAGTTTCACATGTTTAGGAAAGAAATTTTCATTCCTTCCTCCGCCTTAGGTTGCCACCTCTTGCTGGAGACTACCTCCGGTTACTACTTCTAAAGGCTGACAACCACCTCCGGCCACCATCTCCAACTGTCAACAATCACCTTTTGCGTCGACCTCACTTGTTTTTCAAAACAAGTTTTTAAAACACATGTATACCAAACATGTTTTTGGTTTCTTTTTTTAATTTATTTTTTATAAAAATAAATATAAACATGTTTAATATTTTCTCTAAATGAAAAACAGTTTTAAGTGCAAACATCATCAAATGGCACCTTAATATTCTATTGCTCCTGTTCATGATTGTAAGTGCATGAAATGCTCATTTTTGGTTTAATTATTGATTGTTTATGTTACTTTCAGCAACCTGACTCTGAAAGAGGTCGCACTTCTCGAAACGGAAGTAGTTCAAGAAGGGTTGTCGTATCAGGCAGCCGACCAAGCTCATCTGGTGAAGCCAGTGAGAATCGACCAAGTCGGTTGGGTTCGGGCAGTGGTCGCCTGTCTACAACACAGAGGATCCAACCTGGTTTTGAGTCTAAATCATCATCTTTCATTCGTGCTCCAGTCACAAGAGGCAGCCGTGATGATCCTCTTCGGAGCTTTGAGCTGCTAACTATTGGCACAGGAAAGCGGAAATGAAGCAGAGACTCAAAAACTATTAATAAGAAATCTGTATTGTCAAGGGCTCGATTTGTATATGTAGCCGATGTGAAGATCAGCTCTATTAGTAAGTTGTTACACATCGATTCACAGATTAAGCTCAAATTTAAATTTCGTCTAGAATGATTTGGGTAAGTTCGTCGTCATCACTGATTCTTGCCATTTTTATATTTCTTGTAAACTCATCAAACAAAAGAGAGGGAGTGCTTATCTCCAGTTTTTAGGGAAATGTTTATATTTTTGAGACTGGGTAGTTGTAATAAGGACTTTGGTGTGTGTTGTATTTTGAGAAACTTTGCTTCAAGACCTATAGCATAGCATGTACTATGCTTTCCCTTTGTGTAATGCTTTACCTGGGCCTTGGGTTTATAATGGGAGCTTTTTAGAGCATCCACCCAAACCTTAAAAAATGGGAGCTTCTATGTACGCAACAAATTGTCTCCTTGTACCCTTTATTTTGCCTTTTTTTTATTACATGAAATTATATAAAAATCCTTGTACCTCTAAATTCTGCAAACCCAAATTTTTCTACCCATCCATCCCCTCCCCGCCACCATCCACCCACCCACTATGCCATCTTTGGTGGTGGTGCCACCCTTTTACTCTATGACCCCCCATAGCCCCTACCCGTTTCACTGAGAACCCTCCCCCCTTCACGGAGAACGACCACAGCCCCTTACCACCACCAAGGCCTTCCCCCCTTCCCCTACGAACCATCCCAATGCGGCTGCCTTCATCTTCCTCAGATTTGGAGGCTCTCTCTCTCTCTCTCTCTCGTGGGTTGCTGGTGGTTAGAGGTGGCGGTTGTGGTGCTGGAGGTGGCGGTAGGGGTAGAGTTAAGGTTCGAAACATTAGGGGCGTAATGGGAAGTTGAGAGGTTGGAGATAAGGTTATGGGTGTAAAAGGAAGCGCTCTTAGCCTTTGTTTGGCATGTTAGGTTTTTTGGCTTTTTGGCTTAAAAAAAGACAATAGACTTTTTAGTTTAATAAGACAAATTAGATTTTTTTAAATCATAATTTTTTTATTTTTTTTCTCATAAAAGTCAAAAAAATTAAAAAGTCAATTCCAAACGAGAATTTTTAATTTCAGGTTAAAATAGTTAAAAAGTCAACTCACATTTCAAACGAACTCTTAAAAAAGTTGTTTGTCACAAATTGTTTTATTTTCAAAATTAGGTGGCAAATTGACATATACAAATTTGATATCTCTGCCAATTATATGAAATTTATTTAATATTTTTATTTTAAAAAGATCTTGCCAAGAATCACGTGGTGCAAAAATATTTATTTTTAATATATAGTTTACATATTCTAAAACACCTACATATTTTTATTCATTCTTTATAGTACGTTTTATACATATTTTTTAATACTAACAAGAGGGGGTGTTTTTAGCATTTTCCATTTTATAAATATCAGGGTTTGGGTTTTATATGATTTTAGGCAATGCAAGTATATTGTTTATGATTGCCTATAGGGTCTTCGGTTGAATAGCAAAATATAAGTGAGACTATAACTTAAATCATCTTATATATACAATTTATTTTATTTTATTTATTTTTTATGTTGCTATAGTACACATTTAAATTGAGGTATATCGTATATATCTTATTACAATGTACGTAACGCTTTTTAATAAACACTACATTTAGTAATTTTTGAGCACGAAGATGATTCCTAATATTTTTTACTACAAATGATTTCACCATGTCGGTCGTAGTATAACAACATTTATAATAACAACGATTCATAATTAAATTTGTGTTCATATTTCATGAAATTTTGACAATCCCACACTTGATGGGATTACTGGTGTGCTGACGAAGCAACAAACAATCTATTAATTACAATAATGGAATTCCTAAATTGAAGTTATCTATATTCAATTGTGGAGTATATTAATCAAGTTATTTTCAAATAATAAATCCATTAAAGTGGTTCCATTTCTCAATGATGATTAAAGGTATGCTTTCAAAGGTAGTAAAAGAATACATCTGGGGCAAATGCTGGTCTCAAGCACAATTGATTGGAGAGAATGAGAACACTTCTATCAATTTTAACAAATTTGGTACCTCAAAAACACTGAGGAATTTGAATATGGTACCATAATTATCTGTATTCAATGGTTCACAAACTAAAAACAATTGGCTTAAGCAACAAACAATTTGGTAACCATTGTGAAAAATCTAGGAACCTCCTAGATGTTGATTTGTGATTATGTATAAATTTTAAGCAGAATAAAACAATCCCAATCAAACAATCAAGAGAAAGAGACACAAAGATTTTATGTGGAAAAACCACAATTGGACACCTTCCAATTGTGATCAAAAAACCACGGGCAACTGCCACAAGAACAATCCACTAAGAAGATTTAAAGGAATCACACAGGTATCACTCTCAATTATTTAGCGAATCCACAATGCCTAATTGAACCAACCTCTATGTGCCTCTTCCAACCCCATCTTGACCGCAGGAATTGTCTTTTCGATGAGCCACTCAGATTCCACCAAAGCTTAGCTCTAATTCTTGAAATTCTGGCCCGAAGAACAACTATCTCTTTTGTGTATAACAAACAAACCTTTGATGTACTCTCTTTAAACCATGAGTTGAATACTCAATAAAATATCAAAGAAAAACATAACAAAATATCTCCAGATATAACCCTTAAGAACCAAAAAGAAAATCTGGAGAGATTCAATGAATGAATCAATGAATAGCTTAGATTTGGGAGAAACCCAACTATTTATAGAAAATCAAAGCAATCCTAGTTGGGAAAGAAAACCAACTTCTTGTAGAAAACCAACTTCTTGCAGAATTCCAAAGTAATCCTGTTTTTGAAGGAAACCAACTTCTTAAAGAACTCTTGTTACAACTTTGGTTTTGATCCATGGAATTTGACAACAAAAGGTCCTAACAATCTCCCCTTTTGTCAAATCCTGAATAAAACTAATCTAAAACAAATTTCCTAACAAAATCTCTCAAGCAGCACCACCAACTATGAACCAACACTCAAATCCATATCTCTTTACAAACTTATTTCTCAAGGTCATGATCTGCAAAACAACTATTAGTGCCACAATCTTCAAAACAACTATTAGTCCCACAAGAGTAAAAAAAAAAAAGCAATAGACATATGACACGATTATCTTGAAACATGAGATGAAAAATATAAATAGATGCAACTTGGAGATTTTAAGAACATGTAGCATGAAAACTTGAAAACTAAGACATATGCACCCGACACATGACATGAAAACATGAAAAACAAATTTCTCCCCCTGTTTGTCACGAATTAACAAAGGATCTCAAATAACAAAATCAAGATCAAAACCCACATAAGCAATGGCATGATAACAATTAACCGAACTCCCCCTCACTAAAAGCAACCACAAACACTAAAAATAGTGAACAAGAAAAAAATAACAAAAATAATATGGTGGAGCAAGCAAGGAATTTCAGAGTTGTACCTTAAAACACACAAGATTATCCAAGAAGCACAATTACTTGAAAACACAATGTGCACAGCTTGTAGAAGATTTCTCATAAAAAAAAGTGATACATTATATGAAAAGCATAGATCCCATGATAAAAAGTGTGTGTGTGACTCTTGGAGTTCGACAAACACAAAAATCAAATCCTGGTAGTGATATGAAAGCTGGACCTCTGACAAGAGAATCTAATCACAACTAAGGAAAGTCAAGTCACTAGGAATCAAGGGGTATTTGGTGAGTAAAGGCGGAAGCTCCCCCTCAATCAATGAATCCCTTTTTCTTTTCTTTTTTTTTCTTTTTTTCACATCTTTTTCTTTTCTTTCTTTTGCACATTTTTTCCTTCTTTTGCACATTCTTTTCTTTCTTTTGCACATTCATTGGCGGCTGACACGCTCAAGAGTATGAAAACCGAACTAGAGAAGCATGGATATATTAAGGATGGCCTGGTTGGTGACTCTGAGGTAGCCTTTTCCTCATGGCTGGACTACAAAGAATAGAGAGGAAAGCCATGGAGATGCAAAACGATGGAAGGTGGTTAAGAGACTCAACATCACCCAAGATATGCTAGTATAGGTCAATTCCTCAAGAAAAGCAAGAGATATCATGCCAGAAGTCCATGGAAAAAATAATCACTAAGGCGGAAGGCTCCAATATTTGCTAATCCAAGAGTGTGTACAGAATGAGACATACTAATCAAAAAAATACACACTCTAAAATGAGTAATGACCACATAAAGCACACATATTAACATGTAATGGATATTCTCATCAATTCCAATATGCATCAAGGACATCTCAAAAAAAAATTCAAACTTGCAAAACCATACTAAGAAAATCTTTTTGGGTTTTTTTTTTTTTTTTTTCTTTTTCTAAACAAAGCAAGACAAAAAAAAAACAAACATTCACACATTTTTTTTCCTCAAAAAAACACACAGAAACCCAAAAACCAAAACAAATAAACAAATTAACACAAGTCAAGTTTTCTCACCCAAACCGCTTTAGTATAAAAAAAGTTGTGAGCATTGCCGTTTTTGGGTGGTGTCTTGACGTTATGGTTTCCTTCCCCTTCAATGAGAATCTGTCTTGACATGGTTTTCAACTTCCTATTCCTAGGTCTAGGTAAACATAACCTCTGTTCATGTTTGGTCTCAAGTAAATCAGAATAGCAAGGTTTATTATGACCCTTAACCTCCTTATGACCAATGAAGTGTCTCCTACCCCTTGAGATATTAGAATTTCTTCCATCTCTGTGAGACACTCTCCCATGCAATTTATAACAATAAGGGCGAATATGACCATGCATACCACAATGATGACAAATAAAAACAGGGTGTACCTTCTTTTCTTTTATCTTACCAACTCTAGGGAGTTTGAGAAGTCTTTTCTCTTGTTGAATCTTTTGTCCTCCCTTTCCTTGAGTTCTTGTATCATGAGATGTGGAAGCACTCTGTTTTTGCTCTTTCTTACCATCAAAACCAATGTCACTCTTGTCTGAACAGATTTGTTAAGACCCAATGATATTGTCCAAAGTCTTTGATCCTTTGTTCCAAAGACCAATGGTAGCCATAGAACACTTTAGCTCTTCCTCTTTCTTGATCATTAGTTCTTCTAAAGCAACTTGTGACATCTCGAGAGATTCAATCTTTTCTTCAAACATGGCATGGGTTTCCTGTAGCTCATTCCTCTCTGTCTCACAAGTCAACAGTTTTGCACAAAGAACTTGTTGATCATCAGCTATCTTGATGGCAGATCCTAGCCTCGGAAATTTCCTCTTTAAGTTTGACATTCTCACATTCACATGCTTTGAGTTTCTTTGTGAGTTTGTCATTCAACTTGAATAAGTTAAGAGACTCTTTATACAATTTTTCATAAGCTTGCTCAAGCTCTTCATGATCACTCTCCGAGGATTCATTATCACGAATTGTATCCATTATCACAAATCAAATAGGATCTCGTTCTAAAAAAATATTCTTGTTTTAAACAAAATAGAACGACCCGCTCTGATACCACTTGAAAAATCTAGAAACCTCCTAGATGTTGATTTGTGATTATGTATAAATTTTAAGCAGAATAAAACAATCCCAATCAAACAGTCAAGAGAAAGAGACACAAAGATTTTACGTGGAAAAACCACAATTGGAAATTGGACACCTTCCAATTGTGATAAAAAAACCACGGGCAACTGCCACAAGAACAATCCACTAAGAAGATTAAAGGAATTACACAGGTATCACTCTTAATTATTTAGCGAATCCACAACGCCTAATTGAACCAATCTCTATGTGCCTCTTCCAACCCCATCTTCAGCACGGAATTGTCTTTCTGATGAGCCACTCCGGATTCCACCAAAGCTTCAGGCTCTAATTCTTCAGAATTCACAACTGAAGAACAACTCTCTCTTTTGTGTATAACAAACAAACCTTTGATGTACTCTCTTTAAACCATAAGTTGAATACTCAATAAAACATCAAAGAAAAACATAACAAAATATCTCCAGATATAACCCTTAAGAACCAAAAAGAAAATCTGGAGAGATTCAATGAATGAATCAATGAATAGCTTAGATTTGGGAGAAACCCAACTATTTATAGAAAACCAAAGCAATCCTAGTTGGGAAAGAAAACCAACTTCTTGTAGAAAACCAACTTCTTGCAGAATTCCAAAGTAATCCTGTTTTTGAAGGAAACCAACTTCTTAAAGAACTCTTGTTACAACTTTGGTTTTGATCCATGGAATTTGACAACAAAAGGTCCTAACACATTGAATATAGATAAATAATATCATTATTGTGAAAGTAAAAATTCGTTGGATGAGAGTCAGATTCAACATTCTTTTGTGTACAAATTAAATTAAAATAAATAACAAAAATCAAGCTGCTCAAGTTTAACTTGCGTTCAATTCGTTCAAAACTCATTATATAAACAAGTCAACTACCAAAGTTTAAGCACATTGTGAAGCTTAATTTTCTAAGCTCGGCTAGAACTTGCTTGGATTAGCTCGAAAAATAACAAATCAAGTTTGAACATATTTTTGAAATCTGTTAAGTTTTCAAACCACTTATATGGCCTCCTTCTCTTCTCAGCTCGACTCTTTGGAATTAGGGTACTTATCATTTTTATGTTTCCGAAATGGGTCCATCTAAGACTCGACCATTTTTTTTATCAAATTTAAATGTTATGAAAAAGTGTTCAAAAACCATCTCCAATCCATTCATCAAATGTTCATCAAATTAAGGGAGAGACATTTTTTTTCATCAAATTAGAATTTGATGAAAATTTGAAAAAATAAAGCATTAAAGATGATTTTTTTTCCCCTCATCAAATTTGACGAAAAGAGAAATTTGAGATAAGAGGGGAATTTTTAAAAAGATTTTGTTGAAAATTTGATGAAATAATTCATATCAAATCAAACTTTTTACTCAAATTTAAAATCAAATTAGATTGAAAAAAAAGGGTTGGATGCTCTTAGCTAATTTTTTTAACAAATATATTGGAGGCTGTAAAAACAATAAAATAAAAAATCAAGTCCTAAGTTTTCGTTCAATCAGTTATAATTATTATTATTTATTTATTTATTTTCTCTCTCTAGGGATAACATTTGGTCAAATTAAATTTGTGACTTTCACACAAATATCTAATAATTCATGTCCTTCCCTCCAATTGCCAAGCAAGAATCATGGCCTCCCACATGTTGGTTTTCTTAAATTTGGAACTTCTTCGAAAAGTTTTCTAATCTGTGTTTGAGAGAATTATTATATAGCCCTTTTGGTACTTCCAAAAAAATATTTTTTTGAGTTTTGAAATCACATGCTTTTGCTATTTTACTTTGGGAAAGCTTGTTGTTTGGTAAAAAAGCTTTTACATGTTTTCAACTTATTTACTTCTTCATTCCAAAATGATCAAAATAAACTAAAAATTTAAATTTTTTTAAAGGCGAGTTTAAAATCCCATTTTTTAAAGCCACAAAAAAGTTTTACCAAACAATGGTTGGAGACCTTAGTCTTTGATGTTATTCCATGAGAGAATCTTAGGATTTGAATACAATTTCACCATTTTTCTTGAATATGATAGTTGAAAACGAAGTTTATATTTATTATATATTTTGTGTGAGTGATTTTTCGATCACACTGCCCGCTTTAGTAATTCAGCTATAGAACACAGGCAGAATAGATAGCACCCTGCTGTCCTGCACAGAAAGAAAAGGCTTCGGCGGTGGTTCTTCCACCCGAGTGCACTCCGACGATCAAGTCAGTATATCTCTCAAAGATAATCAATAGTGCTAAAAACAATGCTCAAAGTATCAATTGCGTACCTTAGACCTACGGGGTGCCTTTCTTTTATAGTTTACTCAATCCTACTCCCACTAGAAGCCTGGCTTCTATGGACTCCAATTCACTGCTTACTTTGGATTTCTCAAGAGATAAGGATAAACTCCCTAAGAGTATTACCCTTATCCATCCTGAAGTCTTTCTTCATCTTAGGACTCTTGTCCTCTCTCCGTTTATCTCGGATTCCGGTATTCTCACAGATAACCTCGGCAACTCCGAGATCATCTCGGCATAACTACCACGACACATGGCACCTCGGCTGACACGTCAACGTCACCTTGCCACGTGTTAGTACTCAAAAAATATATCCCCACATATTTTTGTGGGAGATTTATGTGAGCAATAATGGGAACCTTGTTCCTAGACCAAATTAGGAAACATACATCTTCTTTTCTAAATGAGAAATACAAGATTGCCAAGTCGGTCTTGACTAGAGTTACCGAAATGTAAGTATTCCTTCATTATGACTTGGAAATAAATAAAAAAAGAGAGTTTATAATCAAATTAAGTTGTTAGTTCTTGATACAAAAATAAAACTTAGATATGAATTTTAAGCATTATAGGGTCTATGCATATAACAAATATTTGGAAAAGTAATTTCAACTTGAGTAGGTAATCAAAAATCATTGTGGAGTCTACTATCTCCTTTCGAACAAACCTATCTTTTTCCTATTCAAAGGTTTCAATGTGAGAAAAAACAAACCAGGCTTATTTTGATGAATATTTTGTAGTTTTATTTATTTATTTATATATTTTATCATCATGTTCTTGTCTTAAAGGTTGGCTGAGGATGCAACAAACAATGATCCATGCGGTCCAGATGCTAGAACAATGACTAGAATAGCTGATGCATCCTATGATGTAGATGACTATTGGAGAATTGTTGATGTCCTTCATAGGAGGTAATGTATTTTAATTTAAATTATAATCTATTGACATGAGGCATCTTTGGTATCATTGAAAAAAAAAAAAAAAATCTAGGAAACAAAATAACTTCATTTAGATTCCATTTGGTGATGTTTACACTTTACTATTTTTTGCTTACAAAAAACATTTAGCATGTTGATGTTTATTTTTGGTAAAAACAAAAATGTGAACTAAAAGCATGTTTGATATACACGTGTTTTAAAAGTTTGTTTTGAAAATAAATGGGAGAAGTGGTTAGCGAGACATGTTGACCGAACTGATTACTGACCGTTGAAGAAGGTGGCTGGAGGCAATTGTCAATGGTGGTTTTTTACAAGAAGTGATGGTTAAAGGTCGTTTTTGATAAAAGGTGATGGTCAAAGTTAATTGTCACCAGAGGTGATTGTTGGAGAAGGTCACCAGTGACGACAACCAGAGGTGGAGGTGGTCGGTAGTAATGATGAGCTGCTGGTGATGGCTGGAGTGGGTGGGAGACGATGAAAGAATGAATTTGGTTCTTTTTTTTTTTTCTTCTAAACAAGGGAAACTAACTTTTTTTGTAGTTACAATTGTAAACATAAATATTACCAAACAGGTGAATTGATTTTGAAAATTGTTTAGGAAAACTTTTTGGAACCAACTCACATTTTAGGAAATACTAAAAAGTTTTTAATTTTTGGCACAAAAATGAAAATGAATTTTTATTTTTTGAAAACATGATAACAAAAACCATTCCAGATAGGGTGAGTTTTACATTTTCTATTTTTTTTGTGTGCATTTTCATATTTTTAACATTAGCAATTTGAAACAAAAGGCAGGTTGTATAGCATTCATTGGAAGCAATGGAGACAATCCTACAAATCACTAGTTTTGCTTGATTTCTTGCTAAACTCATGGTCATGAAGACTTTGCTGAAGAATTTAAATGTGATTACAATGTCATTGAACATTTAAGTACAATGATGAAAAAGGGTAAGTCAATGCATTTTGAAAGATGTGTCGATAACATTTTTGAAATTAAGAGTTATCTAGCTGTTCTAGTTTGAAATAAATGATCATAGTTCAAATATACCACATCATTTTGTACAATTTTTTCGTATAACACTTCTGTTTGTATAACATTGCTCTTTGCTCATTGTTTCTCACGTAGATTTGACTGGAGGATGAACATGCAGAAGAAATCAGAGAGGAACTTCATCTTTTGGCTCGTATTCGAACTCAAGCCCTGCATGGTGTGAAATAGATCAAATAATCAAACATGATTATCCACAAGAAGAACCAAAAGGTGAGAAATCTAACACCCTATAGTGAGAATGTTGAAGGGTCAAGTGTTTGGAATTGCCCTTGTATTGAAGAAAGGGGTTCCTTACTTGATTTTGATGATCAAGAAGAAGAAGGTGAAAGTAAAGAAGAAGAAGAACCACGTGGAAGATTCACCTTCTTCTTGGAAGGACTAACGCCAACAAACTTTGACATTTAATTGCGAGAAAGTGCTCTTTAGGAGTTTTTCTGATGTTGGCAAGCTAATGCATGAGGAAAAAGTTGGATTGCCAAGTTTCTAGTAATTATTGATAATTAAGGTATATATGCTTTGAATAGCCTATTGAATTTGTGTATATTTAGATAATGTAAGATAATACAATGTTGTAATGAATTATTTTTTTTCCCTTCTTAATAGAAGTTTGAATTAGAATCTCCTCATCACACTGACAAAGTATATTGATAGATAGAAGCTCCTTATCAATAACAAGTGCCCAAGGTTATTTTATTAGACAATTCAAATATTTCATAAAAGATATATTAACATTTACTTTTACTCTATTTCAATTTTTAGGTGTTTGAAATTCTATGTTTTTTTTTAGTTGAAATTCTTTGTTTGAAATTCTATGTTTTTTTTTTTTTTTTTTTCGCCCTGAGTTAGAAACTATAACCTGAAAACTTACCCTGACCTCCCAAAATAAGTTCCACCTACAACAAGTGTTGCGGTAATAATAATTTGAGACTAACCTCCTAACCAATTACGTTACACCCAAAAAAATTGGCCTTAAAAATTTTGAAATTAAGATCTGAGGTCTTAAACCACCAGCCTTTTATCCAGTGCGCTAATTCTCTGTTTACTATCATGAGGGGATATGACTATGTTCAAGGTATGATCCAAAATAATCTTCATTATATTGATTATGACATGAAAGTGGTTGTCAAATCAAAATATCATCAAATTAAAGTAATGTAGTTGGTGTTTGTTTGTGAAATAAATGGGTGTTATTAGTTGTGAAATAAAGTGATAATTTTATTCGTTAAGTGGTATCTGTCTAGTTGCTTTCTCAAATATTTTTTTGAATAAGTTTTAATAAATTAAAAATAAATTTGATAAAATTAATTACTAAAGTAATTAGTATTTTATATTTTTTATTTTCTGTACCTAACTAATTTTTTTATTTAAAAAAAAAAAAAAAAAAAAAAACACATTCTAAAAACTTAACCAAACATATATTTCTATTGAGCTCTATCTAGTCTTTGCTAGCCAGGCTATCTAATCCAAACCACTTATATCACTCTTTTCCCATTATTTATTTATTTAATTTTACAGTATTAATTGCTTCAATTTTACAATTAGTTTTAATGAGAGATACATGGGACCATTTACTTAATTGTTCTTTTTTGTATTGTCACATGTATTGTATTGTCATACATACCTACCTACAAGTATGCAATATTATAGTTTGAAAATTATCAATTAGATCAACCAACTTGTGACCCACTTGAATATACTTTAAAGTGTTTGTTGTTGTGTCACTGAAGCAATGTTCATTTTGCTTGTCCTCTATGAATGCAAAAGAGGATTCCAGCTTGAAAGGCAAATATATATGTAACTAAAAAAACAAAAATTGTGTAATAAAACTTAGAAATTCAATACTATCACTATTGGGTATTAATTTTTCAAAAAAATCTTAAAAGTCTTCTATTTATATAATTTGAAAATATGGTCATAGACATTGCTTTGTGGCTAAATTACAATAATCACTCAAGAGGTTTAGAAATAATACAATAAGCCTTATAAATTTGATATAATTGTACCGACCTCCTTTTAGTAAAGATGTAGTTACTAGATCTAACATAGATAGTGTAAAGATATAAAGATAAATAAAATAAAATATATATTTCAATATAAAAGAAATGGCAATATTATTTTTTTATCTATACAATTAATGAAATATTGATAAAATGGGGTTAAATGTGATGTGAATTAAAATTTTAAGAGATCCTATTATATCAAATTCGTAAGGTTCAATATTTTTTTTTTCTAAATTTTAAAAGATATTAATTTAATTTATTCAAATAAAAATAATAAACATCTAATCCTTATGTCAATCTCTCGATAAGTTGTGTAGTAAACCTTAGATTTGAAGATGAAAAAGCAAATTACCACTAAGTGAACTTTCGCAAAATTATTAGACATTTATAAAAGTATTTAAAATTTTAATTATTAATATTTATAAAATTTATCACTAATATATAGTTATTTTTTAAAATATACAGTACACTAAATTATTATCTTTCCAAGATAAAACAAGTAGGGTGTGTTTGATTGGAGGGATAAGGGAAGGATTATTTACTGTGTGGATTGTAATCCGCACAGTAAATCAAATCCGATATTTGTTTTTTTTTTAGTCTGCCGGATATGGAGTCCGGCCGGACTCCTTATCCCCCATATAGGGGGGAGAGGGTGTGGGACAATTTTGGAGGAATTATTTACTGTTGGGATTAGGTGGTGAAATAATTATTTTGACCCTCTACTATTTAATTATGTATTATATTTAGTAAAATTCAATAAAATTTAAATGTCTCAATTTAAAAATAAAATAATTTTATTTAACTTTTTATTGATGTTTTATTTATTTATTTTTAAATAATTTTTTATAGATATTTTATTGATGTTTTATTTTAAAATTTTGTTTATATTTTATTTAATTTCATTATTTAAATGTTAATAGATGTTTTATTTAATTTCATTGTTTAATTATTATTATTTTTAAAAACAAATTTATTTAAAATTTTAATTAAAAAATAATATAAATTTTTATTGATATTTTATTTATTTATTTTTAAAAAAATAAATTTATTTAATTGTGTAAAAAATAAAATAAAATAAATTTTTATTTAAACTAGCTAAAATAATTAAAATATTAAAGATATGTTTAATATTGCCATTTCTTAGTAAACAATTGAAAAAGGATAAAATAGTCTTTTGTTCATTTATCATATCCAGTCCGTCTAACCAAAAGTTGGATTCACTAAAAATAATCATTTCCAGACATCTAATCCCATGAAAAAACAAACACAGGATACATATCCAATTCAACCAAATAGTCCGGGAAATTCACAGTTCCAGGACTCAAGTCCAATGGATTCTAATCCCTCTTATCCAGTCCGTCCAATCAAACACACTAGAGTACAACTCAAGTTATGCTAAAAAAATACTTTTCCTTTTAGTACTACAAATATTCAAAGGGTCTTGCTAACTAGTATTCTTAGCCTCAGTTTGGGAAGTGGGTTGAATTTTTGGCTTTTTGACTTTTTTAGCTATTTTAACTTGGGACTAAAAAGCCTAGTTTGGGAAGGACTTTTTGGCTTTTTTGACTTTTTGGTGAGGTGTCATCTTGTTAAATGACCAAATTGTCCTTTTCCATTTTTGTTAATTTTTTAATTTCGGTTTGGATTTGGCATATTTTCGGTTTTTTTTTTTTTGGTATTTTTTTTTTCAATTTTGGATTTTTCTTTAATTTTTTTTTGGATTTGGCATATTTTTTCTTTTTTTATACATTAATTATTGATTGTTCTTTAATTTATGTTTTTTTTTCCTTCTTTTAAATATTTAAATAATGTAAATAATCTAAAAAATTTAATAAGTAAAAATTTAAAATAAATATTCAAAAAATTAAAATAATCAAAAAATTAAAATAATTTAAAATGTTAATATTTTAAATTTAAAAACAACTCTACACTCAAATCGTAACCAAACACATAACTCGAAACTCCATACTACTTTCACAACTCTACAGTCCATACTACTTTTCAGATTTGCAAATGGGTTTTTCATGTGTTTTTAATTTTAATTTTTATTTTAATTTTGGCTTTTATTTTGGCGTATTTTGGCAAAATATTTCTTCATTTTTTATTTTTTTTAAATTTATGTTTTTGTCATTTTTTTATACATTAAAATTTAATTTTAATTTTAATTTTAATTTTAATTTTTAAATAATGTAAATAATCTAAAAAATTTAATGTCAAAAATTTAAATTAAATATTCAAAAAGTATGTAAATCGTAAAAATTTAATCAATTTAAATAATAAAAAATTATTTTAACAACAAAATTTAAATAAATTAAATATTTAAAAATGTTAATATTTTAAATTTAAAAACAACTCTACACTCAGGTCGTAACTAAACACATACAAAAATGAAACTCAATTAATAAATTATTGAGGTAACTCATAACTAAACACATAACTCGAAATTCCATACTACTTTCATAACTCTACACTCAAATCATAACCAAATACATAACAAAAAAAAAAAATTATTTACAAATATTTTTATCAAATATAGTTTAAATTTATTTTCATAAAATATTTTAACAAAAAACAAAAAAAATGTTTTTATTTTTTTTTTTCAACTTTCTTTGTCTTTCCTGGTAAAAAGCTTAATTTGATTTTTTTTTTTTTTTAACTTTGCCGCCCCTCTTTCATGTGAGGGTATTATGGTAAATTTACTTGTCAAATTGTTGCAGCCATGATGCAAGAGTTGTTTTGTCCGGTTGTGGCTAAATTAGCCACTTTTGTCATTGGC
Organism: Camellia lanceoleosa; assembly: GCA_025200525.1. Lineage (NCBI taxonomy): Eukaryota > Viridiplantae > Streptophyta > Magnoliopsida > Ericales > Theaceae > Camellia > Camellia lanceoleosa. The sequence continues at coordinate 151,462,884 of CM045762.1, read as the reverse complement.
TAATTTAGCCCAAACCCAACTTCCCAAACGCACCCTTAGGACACAAATAAAAGATAAAAAAGTTAAAGAATATAAGATATTTTTTACTAAATTTAATATATTTTTATTAAAATTAATATATATTTTAATATTTTTATATATTTTTAAGATTAAACAATACTTAAAAAACACTGGTTAACATTTGTCATAATTCAAAACTATTTTTGATTTGAAACAAAAGTTTTCTTTGAAAAAAAAACAAAAAGTTGGTAAAGGAAAAAACTATTTGATACTTCTTAACACATACTTCAGGACTAATCATCATATATTATGTCCCTTCATATTTTTTAATTATTCAATATAAAATCATAAATTATACATTCTCTACCAATAACAAGCACCACATCATCGTTATCCAAAAACACCCAATAATCACTTGGGGAGAGGACAACAATGTTATCAATTCAGAAGTGATTTGTAATGTTCTAAATAAGTGTACTTTTTAATTTTTTATATAAAAAAAATATATAGAAAAGTAGAGAAAATTTATAAAAAAATAGAGAAGAAATATTAATAGATGTTGATTGATATAATCCAAATAAATATATATATACAAAATATATATATATATATATTTTTGTTAATGCATATCAAACACCAACTCAATCATTCAACAACAATGCTATAGAGCTCTAAAAATAGAGCTCTAAAAGAGCTCTAATGAGTTGGCATGTCCAAAAATAAAAAAAATTTAAGTTAAAACATCACATCAGGCTGGACTCCACACACTTTCATGTCATTAGTGCATGGTTTAGAGCTCTTATCCTAGAGCTCTGAAGCATTTTTCATCATTCAATAGGTGGGAATCTTCTTTCCAAATCCTAGATAGGGCCTTTAATTTTTTCACACATTACAATGCTCATAGTGAATTTACGTTGTCATTGTATCATTACTGCAATCATATGGGTGACACAAAAGGGTCTACAAGATAAAACTTTCAATCATATTAGTTGTTTTTGTACAACTTTAGAAGTCAGATTACTACAATCATATAGTTGACACCAAAAGGGTCTACAAGATAAAACTTTCAATCATATTAGTTGTTTTTGTACAACTTTAAAAGTGAGATGGTCAATTCTTATAAAAAATAAGATAATTGATTGATAGCTCGAGGGGTTCTCCCGAAACCCCCGAATTTTCCTTTCAAGTAAAAAAGAAAAAAAGAAAAAAAAAAGAAAACAAAAAATAAAAAAAAAAACAGTTTGCCAAATTTGGCAATTAGGGGGATTCGGGCTCCCCCAAATTCGAGCTCCCCCGTTTTTCCCAAAAAATAATGCTTCATTATTTCTTTCTCATTATTAGGATTTTTTTTTTTTAAAAAAAATTATAATAATTATTTGTTCATTCTCGATTAGGGAGTTTTTCTGAGTAGTTGTTAGTGTAGCTTCTTCTCTATTATGAAGTCTTTTTTGTATTATATAATGGTCATTAGTGTCATTTCTTCCTTTTATTTATAAAGTCTTTTTTGTATTATGTAGTGGTCATTAGTGTTATTTCTTCCTTGTTATGTGAGTCTTTCTTGTATTATGTAGTCGTCGTTAGTGTTAGACTTCTAAGTTTGTATTATTAGACTTTCTTAAATGGTTGATTGTTGAGTTTGATGTAATTGTCTTTGATATTTGTAAAAATATAATATTCTTCTATTGAGTAAACTACATTAATCACTCTAGAAGTTACAATATCCTCACAAATTTGACATAATTACACTAACTTTCATTTTAGTATGCTTAAAATGCCCAGAACTAATACAAATTGTAGGTAGACAGAGAGATAATCAAGGACAAAATATGTATTTTAGTATAAAACAGATCACAAAATTATTTTTCAATCAATAAAACTAATAAATAAAAAATGAAACGGTGTAGAGTGTTATGTATAATAAAATATTAAAGGAGTACAGTGTAATTATGTTAAATTTCATAAGTTTGATATATATATATATATATTTCAAATTGTAAGTTAAGATAGTTTAATTTACTCTTTTATTTTTTACCGTCGGTAGTATGAGAATAGAAAAGAAAAATTAGATCCCGTAATAGTAAGAGTGAAATCCAAACATTATTCCTGAAATGTATTACAAACATCAGGCCTGAAATCTGGTAATTTAAATTTAGGTAAAATTATAGCACTAGGTGTCACCTAACTATTAAATGAGTAGAATTTCTTGTAGTACTATGGATTAAAATATATTCATCTTCATCCTAGCTATGTTATATTTTTATCCCTTATATGTGCATATAACTTTTTATTATTTGAAACTAAACATAATTCTATTGTAATTTATGAATTAAAATATACAGTTAAGCCTGTTAATTCTTCGAGTGAAAATGTTAAAATACTTTTATAAATAAGAAATCTCATTGTACAAATCCACAGATATTTTAAACATTTTTTAAAGGTAAAATTCACTTTAATTTCTTATACTAACAGCTGAGAATGAGCACAGAGACAAGAAAGAGATTGCAAGAAAGATTTTTTATTTTTTATTTTGAAAGATGAATATATGATAAAACATATAAAAATATTGCCGCAATCATTCGTACCGTTGATAGAGCACAAGAAATATAGGCCAAATCTCTAAAATAAAAAAAAAGGGGCAAATTACCAACACTCTTTCGAGATTTGACCAAAATACAAATTCTCCTCTAAGGATTGGAAAATTACAAATTTCCTCTTCAGGGTTATATTTGCATAACAAATAATGGAGCAATTTGTTATGCAAATATAAATCTCGGAGGATAATTTGTTATGTAAATATAAACATTAGAGGTGAGATGTAATTTCTCAAACCTCAGGAGGGAATTCGTATTTTAGTCAAACCTCGAGGGGGTGTTGGTAATTTGCCCTAAAAAATAAATTAATATATTCTTAATTATTGAATTATATAAAAATTTTAAAATATAATTTAATTAATAATACGAACAGACGAATGATAGATACTGTATAGATTAAAAATAAATACGTAACAAAATATGTTTTAAAAAACTTGTTAAAGATATTCAAGCCCCATACAACAAGCAAACAACAAATGCATAACAAATGAAATTCCTACCAGAATTGACTCACAATTATTAAAGAAAATAAAATAGTTTTTGTCTTGGTATTGTTTTTGTTAGAAGGAATCGGACCAGCTCCATGTCGTGAGGTTGGGGGGCAAATTGGACCACCGACTTTCTTTCTCCTTCAATCAACAATAAATTATAAATTAGACAGTCACCAACATAAACGAGTTGCATTTCACAAATTTAAATTTAAATTTGAGAAAAATTATAAGATTTGTAGGATTTATCATAAGTCTCATTTTAGTGATTTATATTGTTGATTTTGTAAGATTTTTAATGTATATTATCTATAGAAAAAATTAGATCGATTTGATAATTTTAACATTTTTATTTTATCGCTTTTGTTTTTGAAAAAATGAATGACAAATATATTTTTGAAAATAGACTATTTATTTTGTTACAGACAAACATGATAAAATTAAATAATTAAGATTACCAGATCAATTTAATTTTTTTTAATAAATAATATCACAGAGAGTTTTACAAAATCAATTGTTTAAATTATCGAGAAAGAATCCATAGTAAACCCCACTAGCTGTTCAAGTTTTCATATATTTAGATTTGAACTAATATTTTAGTAAATTAGTGTTATGTGTTTTGGTTCCATCCAAAGCTCCAAAGCTGAGAGGAGCCACAAGATTCGGACATTTGGCAATAAATTATAATTTTTTCTAGGGTTTTTATTATTATTTTTATCTTTTGTGTCTCCCTCTCTATATATATTTAAATAAGATCAATTTTAATTAATTTTTATGGGTTGATAATAAAAAAAAATTAAAATTTTGGTAGTATCAAAAGAATTTCAAAGAAAGAAACCAAAACAACACGAAAAAAATATTCTCAAATCTAAATCTTTCCGTCAATATGAGCTTTTTAAGGAAGATCAACCTATTATTGGTAGAGTAATTTTTATCCGTTGAGTGACGGTTCTTTTACTTAGCACCATCAGATCACTAAAGTAATATTTAGCTTATTCGAATGAATGTGAATTGGAAAGATTGGCCATTGCTTAGATAATTCTATTTTCACACATGCATTGAGTGACGGTTCTTTTACTCCCAGTTTACATATTTAATGAATAATTTTTTTATATAATTTTACCACTAAACAAAATAACTACTAGGAATATCAATACATATATCAAACCTTAAAACTAGATTTTCTTGATACACATATTTTATATGAAAATTCTCAATACACATTTAAAAAAAATAAAAATTCAGACCTACCTCTTTCATTGTTACCATTATCATTCTAAATTAGGGGACGAAAAGGTAAGTTAAATTTGTATTTTTTTTTAGTGAATATTTTAAATATTTTAATTATTATTTTATATTTTTTAGATTTATTTAATTTAGATATACTTAAAAAGCATACAAAATACAAAAATTTAGTACATGTGTTTTTTTGGGTTTGGTTGTATTATTTTTTTTTTCTAGTTTTTTTGCAAATAATTTACTTTTTAAATGTATCTAAATTAAGTGGATCTAAAAAATAAAAGGTTGATTAAAATATTTAAAAAGTTTACTAAAAACAAAGGAATAATATTTTAAAATTAAAAAATATATTTTTTAAAAACTCAAAACGAAACAGAGCATTAGTTTTTGTAGAATAATAGTAAAACAATGACAAAAAAATTATTGATTTAAAAAAAAATTACATACCTTAGTGAATATGGTCGGAGTGCTGCCAGAGAGTGTTGAAAAATGTCGTATGTGTAGGACATGGTTTATGTTTAGGGGTGTGGTGTAAGTTTATGTTTTGTATGGTGTGTGTACATAATGTGTTGAGGTTTTTGTGTTGATATGTGCACATATTATATGTTATGGGCAAATTTAAAACATTTTGTATGTGAAATGAGTAAAACAAAAGGTAAACAAATTCATTAAGTATGTGCACTAAGAAATATGTGCACAGAGATTAAATGGCATATGGAAATAGAATTATCCCATTCCTTACTTTCCTTATGGTATGCACATTCTCTTACAATAATAAATAATTATTCCATCTACAATGCAATTTTCATAACTTTTTTTTTTAGTGAACCAAATGTGCGAATGGACATTGTGATAAATATGATCATTACATTCTAACTCATTCTAATGAACCAAATATAAGTGTGAGACCCTAAAAATCCTCTCACACATGGATTGTTTAAGAGATCCAACGAAGAGATGAGTTTGGCTTATAATATGCAAAAATAAATATGGTTGATGCTATCCAACCGGGATTGCCAGCCGGGGACACTGTAATAACCCCGACCCTGGTTAACGCTAATTGGGACTTAATTATGTCTAATAATAATTATGGGAAAAATCTGGAATTTATTTGCATGTGCATCGCATGACTTACGTGTTTTTATCTGTTCGGTGTCAAAATATCTGTTCGTGTTTTAAACTTTAGACTGCAAATTGGAAGCCTTATCGTACCGATTCAAAATTGATTAGTGTTTTGGACTCGTTAGATTTTATGTGAATTTATGGTAGGTTCAATTAAAATTCGATTTGGAATGTTTAAAACTGATTAAATAACATTTTAATAGTGAACCTAGCGTAATTACGTAAATGCCATTGAGTGGCCATTGTCTAACCTTATCCTTGAGTTCATACACTAAAACAAGAACATCTCCTTCAGCCCATTTGAGAGACCAACGACTAGAGAGAGAGAGGAGAGGGAAAATTAGTGTAGAATTGGAACTTTTGACTTAACAAGTGATTTGGCTTGCTCTTGGAAGGGATTGAAGAAGTGTGTGTGTGTTAGAGCCTCTAAGTTTGACATTCAAGACTTAAGGTGAGAATTCATCCCCTCATTCATGTGATTAAACTAGTTCTTGCATATTTTCATGACATATTGAAGATTGGAGTCTAGAATTAGCTTGAATTGTTGAATTGGGTAGTGTAACATACATGCATGTGCACATTCATGGAAATTGAGGTTGTTGGGTATTAAATTTCTTCATGCATGTTCATATTTTTGCTTAAGCTTTTGAAGTCAACAAATTTCTGAGTTAAATGTTGCCTTGGACCATGTTTTGAAGCTTTGAAATGCACTTGAATTCATGCATGAGTGTTTAAACTTGGTTCTAGGAAATTTATGGACATGATGCTCAAAATTGACTCACTCTTGGGCGATGATTTTATAAATTGGTTTTTGGAACTTGATGTACTATGTGTTTAAAGTGTTTTTCCAGAATTTGGGCCCAAGAGGTTGAGTTTTGGGTTGTTGAATGCTTGGTTTGAACTTAGGAGACAAATCTGGAAATTCCAGATTTGGCTTCCTCGCTCGAGCGAGCACCTTCTTGTTCAGGGTTCCGCTCGAGCGAGCATCGAGCGAGCATCGCGCATAAATTTCCAGCAACCAGTACTTTTTCATTTCATCAGACCGCTCGAGCGAAGGATTTCTTGCTCGAGCGAGACTTTTGATTTTGGAAGCTCGCTCGAGCGAGCATCGAGCGAGCATCACGCGGAAAATTTCAAAGATCGATATTTTCTTTGTTTCATCGACGCTCGGCGAAGGAAGGCTCGCTCGAGCGAGACTCCTATTTTCAGCAACTTTTGAAAAACATTTTCTAAAGCATTTTTGCATCCTCATTTCACCCTAGGCATTCCTAGGCCATATTTAAGACTCCTTACTAAGGTTAAAGGGTTTAGTACACACTCAGAATCATTGATGTGGGTTTTGTACATTTAGAAATGCGTATTTCAAGTGTGTATCCGTAATGTGTTATGTAGGTCGTGTGCCACATTCTGTTTGACCATTTGGCTCCACCTATCGATTTCAACGCCCACTGTGAGTAATAACATTGTAAAGATATGTTCAACTGTACTTATTTTCTGTGAAATAAAATGAGATTTGTTTTCTGTAAAGATATGTTCTGTACAATGAATGATTGTTCGATTTCTGACATGTATCGTGACATCCTTAGTATTATGTGTTACCTACAGCCATTACCCGGTATCGGAGGTTCCCTGGTGGAACTACGCTTTATGCGTTCTGTTCTGTCACGCTTTATGCGTTCTGTTGTGCACTATTACCCGTACCGGAGGCCCGCCATGGGGGCTTTACGTCGCTCATATCCGGATCCGGAGGTTCCTTGTGGAACTACGCTTATGCGTTACGCTCATACGCTTTATGCGTCGCTCATATGCTAATAGATGTATCACGTAAATTTAATTATGACTTATGAATTCAATCCGATCAAGCATGCTTTGATACAATATGAATTGATCTCTAAAATCTGTATGGACTCATTCATTGAAACCTATTTACTCTGTTTATTATTCACTGGGCTTCCGCTCACAGTTTATTATATATGTAGGTGAGCCAAGCACAAGACCCCGCCGAGTTGATGGCCTCGTGTTTCCTTTTTGTCACCGGTATTGCGCCCCGGAGGTTCCGGTTAAAGCCTAACGCCGAGGCTGTTTTGCTTCATGCTAGTCCGTAGTGGTGTTTTGTATAAATCGGATCTTGGGGGTACTTTATGTAAATATCATGTATATATCGGTGTATCTGACTGGCATGATTATGTATATAAATAAGTTTTGAATTTTTTGTCCATGTACGTCATCACAGCTCATTGGACCTTGTTTATTTTACATGACTGCTTTCGCAGCCCCTTAATATTTGCTAATTTGTTTGGAGGTCGTAGGTAATCCACGGATTACTGGCCGGTTACGTCGCTAAACCTAAAGGGGCGGGTTTGGGTCGTGACAGACACTCTGATGGTAAAGTTAGTTCTCATTTATGAAAGAGAGACCAAATAAAATGAAATGTATAGTGTGTGAGAATTAGGCATACCTCTCTTCTTAGGGATGCTTAGTAAATGAGCTTGCCATAGACACTTGCTTGATGGTTTCTTTACTTGAGGTGGGAATTAGGCATACCTCTCTTCTTTGGGATGCTTTCCTTTTATTGAGGTGAATGAGCTTGCCATAGACACTTGCTTGATAGGTTTCTTTACTTGGGTTAGGCCTATTATTAGGACTTGTCGGGTTAACCCCAATAAATTGGGATTTTTTGGATCACCACAATAAGTATGAGAATAATTATTTAATAGTCTTGCAATAACATGCGGTGATTATTTAGTAGTCTTACTTGAACTTGCTATAAACAAATGGCATAATGGAAAATTTTATGAGTGCAACAATGAATGACATACATAATGTGCTTTGACGGTCCATATTTGTGGGATAACATATGTAATACCACGGAATTGGGATTGGTATTGTGCCTCATGGCACAACACCCATGTTGTGAGGCCCCATTGAGGTGTGTCCCGAACCTTTTTCGATAATGTGAACTGTTTATATTATAAGATTTGTCGAATTTATTATTCAAAAAAAAAAAATTTAGGTTAATTGGACATATGCATCTCCATGACCAACCTTAATTATTTTTTAAAAAATTATCAAAATTATACCAACCGTTTATTTTTATTTAAAACAAATGTGATCTTATTATGGAGTTACAAATGTCCAATTAATTTAATTTTTTATCACATATAATATATTCGACGAATTTTATAATATGAACGGTACGAATAATAAAAATAGACTTGGGATGTACCCGACGAACTTTACAACATGCACCCATGTCCGTAATACCACATAGCACTTTAAGATTTCGTAACAACTTTCCTAAATTATGTGAGAATTACAATTAAAAATGAAATTCCCTGTCCAATAGCATATATTTTTAGTTTTATTATGAGTTTTTTTTCTTCCAAACATTGAATTTAACCCATCATTTGGATCAAGCTGTTGGGATTGGGTTTTAGATTCCATAGTGTCAAGAAGAAACAAATATGAAAGAATAAAAAAAGGAATTGAAGATGATTACTCGTGATTAAATTTTGAAAAAAATGATAAAATAATCTGTGGGGATATATTTTCAGAGTACTAACACGTGGCAAGGTGGCGCTGACGTGTCAGCCGAGGTGCCATGTGTCATGACAGTTACGCCGGGGTGATCTCGGGGTTGCCGAGGTTATCTCCGAAGATACCGGAATCCGAGATAAGCGGATAGGGAACAAGAGTCCTAAAATGAAGAGGGAACTCAACTTGTATATGGGACAAGAGTCCTAGATTGGGAGAAGACTTCAGTTTGGGTAAAGATGAAACTCTTAGAGAGTTTATCCTCACTGGGAGTCCCAGATTAGCAGTAATCCTGAGTCCATTGGAGTTAGGCTCCCATTGGGACTAGGATTGAGTTGGCTATAAATAAGAGGCACCCCCATGGGTCTAAGGTATGTTTTTTTATACTCAAGCTTGTGAGTTGAATAGATGATTGATTATCTTTGAGAGATATTGAGTACTGACTTGATCGTCGGAGTACTCCCGGGTGGAAGAACCACTGCGGGATTCCTATATTTTTGTTACAGGTTAGCAGGGTGCCATCTATTCTGCCTGTGTTCTACAGCTGAATTACTAAGCGGGCAGTGTGATCAGAAAATCACTCACACAATTTGGCGCCGTCTGTGGGAACGAAAGAAGAGGGATGGCCAATAACACGCAGAAGGAAAAGATTGGGGACAACACTCCTGCTGGGAGTGGAAGACCCGTCGACCCTAACGCTGAAGGAGGAGACCACAACGAAGAAGCTCGTGATCAGAATCACGCAGAGAAAGGCGTTGGCCAAGATGGCGACATATCAAAGAAAGCGGACTAGGGCAAGTACTATAACGAGGACAACCTCTAGATCTGGAAAGACAGATATCTGAGGAGGGATGAAGAAGTAAAGGAGATGGCAAACAAGTTGGCAGATCTTCAATCGGTCATCAACTTCATGATGCAAAATAATGTCATGCAGCCGCCATACCCGCTACAGGACACACCAATGCCAAGAAAGAACGCCCGTAAGAAGGGGCGAAAAGAAATCTCAAGCCCTCAAAGACACGAGGTGGAAGGCACTCTCACCAACCCTCCAGGGAAGTCGGCCGATAAAAGCCGAGAAGAGAAGAGTCCCGAAGGACATATCGCGAGAAGGAAGCAGACCCCAAAGAACATCGGCATATTCCGAGGCGAGTATTGTATTTCGATGCATCTTGCGGGGAAGGATCGAAAAGGGGCAACCATGAGGCCGAGAGTCTTGTAAAAAGGTGAAGTCCAAAGACAGCCGGGCTGCAGGAAGAAGTAAAGAAGACTTGAGAGATTACCTCAAGAGGAAACAGGAGAATGCCGGAGCCGAAGTAACCTCCCCGGTTAAGTCGAGGACACCATTCTCGATTGAATTGGACAAATTCGTCGCACCAAAAAGATTCAATATGCCGAGGTTCCAGATATATGATGGTAAGTCAGACCCTAACTTCCATGTTGGATTATTTTTTAATTCAATGGCATTATACAGTGGGAACGAGCCGTTGCTCTGCAAAGTGTTCCCTTCATCCTTCGGGGAGATTGCATCAGATTGGTTCCACAAATTACCGAAGGGGAGCGTGAAGACTTGAGAAGGTCTGGCCGAGATGTTTGTGGCCAGGTTCATAACAAACAAATTGCAGCCATTGAGGGTGGATGCATTGATGGCTCTGAAGATCGACAAAGATGAAAGCCTTAGGGCCTATGCAAAGAGGTACTATGAGGTGTTCAATCGAATACCTGAATGCAACCAGGAGGTGGCGGTCGTGTCTTTCAAGAACGGCCTGAAGGATGACTGTTCACTGCGGAAGTCTTTGGCAAAAACCCTGCCAAAGAGCATGGAGGAGCTCATGGCGAGAATTGAGAAGTATACAAGAGCCGAAGAAGATACGTCGGCAAATAAGGAGACGAAGCCAGAAAAAGGCAACGGCTCGCCGAAGCGAGGCCGAGGTAATAATGGACCCAACAAACAGGAGACAGAGTTGAGGGCTAAGCGTAAAGGATGACGGTGTTCCGAATTCCAGTCCACAAAGTCCTTGATCAAATTCGAAATCAGCCCTACTTCAGGGCGCCGGCAAGGGCACCAGGAGAATTTATGGAAAGAAACCTTGGTAGGCGTTGTGCTTACCACAATGAGGAGGGGCACCCAATTCAGGGTTGCAGAGCCCTTAAAGCACACTTAGAGGATTTGGTGAGGCAAGGCCATCTGAGAGACCTTGTGGATGAGGCCAAAACAAGGAAAGAACAGGCACGATTGCCTCAAGCACCAGCAGCTCCGCCCCCTCCAGCGCAGCAACCACAGGCAGGTAGACCTCGGGTGGTTAATGTGATCCACTCAAATGTGAATGAAAACGACATACGAGGAGAGATACAGAGGGTAAAACACCTGCAGCATATCAACCAGGTCGGACTAAAAAGACCTCGGCCTGAAGAGTGCCAAGGACAGATGATAGCCTTCACAGAAGCCGACCTAGATATGGTTCAGCACCCGCACAATGACGCCTTGGTAGTATCCCTCCAAGTTGGGGAGTACCAGGTGAAACGTATTCTGATTGATCAAGGCTACTCCTGCGACATCATGTATGTCAGATGTTACAAGGAGTTAGGCCTTCACCCTGATGACATGGAGCGGTCAAATGGCCCGATGGTCGGCTTTAATGGAACGCTGACATGGCCATTAGGCGCAACAAGCTTGGAGGTACAGGCTGGTACGAAGAAGATCAAGACAGAATTCGTTGTGATTGACACGCACTCGCCTTACAACATCATCTTGGGGAGGCCGTGGTTGCATGCGATGGGGGCAGTTCCTTCAACATTGCATCAACTGCTACGGTTCCCAACAGAACATGGGATTGAGGAAGTCAGAGGAGATCAGTTGTAGGCGAAAAATTGCTCCATGGCAGCAATGAAATTAACCTGCAACATTCGGGAACCAGAGGAGGCAGAAGTCGAAGAAGAGGACATGAAGGTCCTAGATGATGTCGGCAAGGAGCCGACCGAGAAAAGTGAAGAAGCATTGAAGAAAATCCCCATCCAGGAAGGCGATGAGGAACGCTTTTTTCTTCTCGGCACAGGATTAGCCGAAGAAGAAGAAAGGGAGTTGGAAGCCTTTTTAAGGAAAAATATTGAGGTGTTCGCCTGGACACCTTATGAAATGCATGGCATTGACCCCGAGGTCACATGTCACAGACTCAACGTTGACAGGTCGGCCAAACCTGTAATACAATGAGCCAGAAGACCGACGTTGATGCACGTCGAAGCGGTAGAGGAAGAAGTAGACAGACTTCTGGAGGCCAGGGCCATCAGAGAAGCCAATTACCCGACATGGCTGTCAAATACCGTGGTAGTAAAGAAGAAGAATGGCAAGTGGAGGGTCTGTGTAGATTTTACAAACTTGAACAAAGCCTGTCCCAAAGACAGTTTTCCTCTACCGAAGATAGACCAGTTGGTGGACGCCATATCTGGACATGGAAGGATGAGCTTCTTGGATGCATATAGGAGGTATCACCAGATAGCCATATACCCCCCGGATGAGGAGAAGATAGCGTTTATCACTCCCAAAGGTCTGTATTATTACAGAGTCATGCCTTTTGGGTTGAAGAACGCAGGAGCAACTTACCAAAGGCTGGTAACCAAGATGTTCAAACACTTGATTGGCCGAACCGTAGAAGTCTATATTGATAACATGGTCGTGAAGACCAAGGAACCAAAAGATCATCTTGCTGACCTAAAAGAGGTCTTTGACATACTCAAAACATATCGGCTCCGACTAAACGCATCAAAATGCGCGTTTGGAGTCGGATCCGGTAAGTTCTTGGGATACCTGGTGACTAGAAGGGGCATTGAAGCCAGCCCAGATCAGATCAAGGCCATTCTGGAATTACAGAGTCCGACATCGGCAAAACAGGTTCAAATGCTTACTGGAAGGGCCGCAGCCCTAAACAGGTTCATAAGCCGAAGTTCGGACAAATGTAAACCTTTTTTCAATCTGGTGAAAAAGGCCACGGATTTTCTATGGACAAAGGAATGTGAGGCCGCTTTGGCCGACCTAAAGAAATACCTTACCACGCCACCAGTCCTCTCAACACCTCAACTTGGGGAGGAACTGTTTTTATACTTAGCAGTTTCAGAGCACGCAGTAAGTGCTGTGATAATCCGAGAAGAGAAGGGAGAGCGTATATCGCTTATGTAAGTAAAACCTTGGCCGATGCAGAAACAAGGTATCTACCACTGGAGAAGTTGATGCTGGCCTTGGTGATGGCCTCAAAGAAGCTGAACCATTACTTTCAGGCTCACAAGATCGTGGTACTAACAGAGCACCCATTGAAATCCTTGTTGCAACAAGGAGATTTAACTGGAAGAATAGCAAGATGGGCTGTAGTCTTGGGCCAATACGACCTGGAGTTCAGGCCGAGAACAGCAATTAAGGGACAAGTCTTGGCCGACTTCGTGGCCGAGTTCTCGCCAGAATACATCGAACATCGGGCTCCGTTGAGTCAAGAAGAACGATGTCGAAACAAGGAAGGAGAAGCCCAGCCAAAGGCCAAAGAACCAAGGAAGGAAAAACTCAGACCCTGTAGCATTTACATCGGCGACTCCTTTCAACTTTTTGTTGATGGGAGTTCAAACCGGCAGGGGGTAGGGGCAGAAGTGGTGTTAATATCCCTCGATGGAGAGATATTGGAGCAGTCCATTCGACTGGGGTTCAAAGCCTCGAACAATGAGGCGGAATATGAAGCATTGATTCCGGATGAAGTGGCAAGATAAGGTGACGAGATGAGGTAATAGTTTTTTGTGACTCACAACTTATAGTGAATCAAACTACAAGAGAATTTGCTGCCCGAGATGAACGGATGTCGGCATATGCAAAAGAAGTCATCAGGCTGGCAGCCTTGTTTCAAAACTGCCGACTTCTTCAGGTTAGCCGAGACGATAACAACCACACCGATGCGTTGGCCAATTTAGCAAGTTCAATGCAAACAAGAAAGACAAGGACAATAATGATCGATTACCTATCAGGCCTGAGCATAGAGCCACCAAACACAATGCAAGAAGCATTATGTGTGGACATGGGACCAAGCTGGATGGATGCAATTATTGCATTCCTAAAAGAGGGAAAGCTGCCAGAAGATCGCAAGGAAGCACACAAGGTCAGATTGACAAGATTCGGCCGACAATGGAAGGACATCTCTACAGGAGATCCTTCACTGGACCTCTTTTAAGGTGTGTACACCCTCTTCAGGTCGAAGACTTTTTATATGAAATTCATGAAGGAGTTTGTGGAAGCCATGCAGGGGGCAGATCGTTAGCTCACAGGGCCATTACCCAGGGGTATTGGTGGCCCTATATGTAAAAAGATGTAGAAGCCTATGTGAAGAAGTGTGAACAATGCCAGAGGTTTTCACCTTTGATACATCAGCCAGCTGCTGACCTGAACCCGGTTTCCAGCCCTTGGCCATTTGCCCAATGGGGCATGGATCTCGTTGGACAATTGCCCCAAGCAATAGGCGTGGAAGTACTCTTGGTAGCAACAGACTACTTCACAAAGTGGATAGAAGCAGAGCCTCTTGCCAAAATCCGAGATGTGGATGTAAAGAACTTCATCTGGAAAAACATCATCACCAGATTTGGGATTCCAAGAGCAATCGTTGCCGACAACGAAACATAGTTTGACAGCAAACTCATCAAGAATTTTTGTGCAAAGTTCAAGATAAAGAATTACTTCTCAACACCAAACTTTCCCCAAAGTAATGGGCAAGCCGAAGCGTCAAACAAAGTAATCCTGGATGGGATAAAAAAGAGGCTGCAGGCAGCAAAAGGAAAGTAGGTAGACGAATTGCCCAACGTGCTCTAGGCATATCGAACTACACCAAGAAGATCAACAGGGGAATCCCCCTTTGCCATGGCTTATGGCACAGAAGCAGTCATTCCATTGGAGATCGGCATCCCAGGGATCAGAACCTAGGGAGTTGAGAATGGGACTAATGATGTGCTCTTAGCCCGAGATCTGGATCTACTAGAAGAAAGAAGAGAGAAAGCTGCAATCCAAATTTCAAAGATACCAAAGACTTTTGCCAAAGCTTACAACAAGAAGGTCAATCCAAGGGATTTTCAAGTCAACGACCTAGTCTTGAGAAAAGTCGTCGGCAATAAGAAGGATCCCAGAGAGGGGCAAGCTTGGCCCAAATTGGGAAGGACCCTACAGAATTACTTCGGTATTAGGAAATGGGGCATATCGGCTCGAAGATAATGAAGGCAAAGCATTGCCCAGACCATGGAACACTTGTAATTTAAAGTTTTTCTATCATTAGATGCCTGTTTGATTTTTCCTTGCCAATATGATCAATAAAATCTTAGCAGAATTTTTCAGAACTTATAACACTATGCATGATGTTGTTTTTTGAATAATGAGAACCCAAGTGGAACTTAGGTTCACATTGGGGGCAGAAAGAAGACAGTAGTAATGCTTAGCCGAAGTTAAACAGAGATTATGCTTAACCAAAGTTAAGCTGAGATAAATTCCTTATCTTTACTTGTTGAAATTTGTAGCAATTTACAAGTTAAAGTTAAGCCGATATAATTCCTTATCTTTACTTGTTGAAATTTGTAGCAATTTACAAGTTAAAGTTAAGCCGAGATAAATTCCTTATCTTTACTTGTTGAAATTTGTAGCAATTTACAAGTTAAAGTTAAGCCGATATAATTCCTTATCTTTACTTGTTGAAATTTGTAGCAATTTACAAGTTAAAGTTAAGCCGATATAATTCCTTATCTTTACTTGTTGAAATTTGTAACAATTTATAAGTTAAAGTTAAGCCGGTATAATTGTTTATCTTCACTTGTTGAAATTTGCAGCAATTTACAAGTAGATCACTGTTTAAACACTCGTTGAAACTTGAGAAAAGTTTGCAAAGTTAACATCGAATAGTATATGTTTTATACTTGTTGAAATTTATGAAAAGATTGCAGGTGAGTATCTTGCCGATGTAAAACTTGAAGTTATCATACCCGAGGTATGTAACCCCGACGAGATTATGCAAAAGAAGAATTATATGAGTCATTCAAAATATCCTAAGTATACAGAAGCAATGAAGAATTAAAGACTGAAGCATTCAGACGAAAACAGTTGCAGTGAATAGAGGCACCATGGCCTAGCAAAAGTAAATTGTTCATAGGAAACAAAGAAAGGCACATCGGCCATAAAGAAGAAGCTTACATTGTTCAGGGAACATCAACAAGAACAAAGAAAAGAAACAAAGTACAAAAAAGAAAAACAGAAGACATTCAAACTTCTTCAACAGATGGTGGGGCTGAAACCTCGGAGGGCTCTGGACGAACCACCTCGGCATCTTTTCCCGCCTTAGCCTCTGCATCATTTCCTCCCACAACCTCAGCTTCTTTATCTGCCGCAATCTCAGCGTCAATCTCGACCAGAGTCTTCTCAACACTTTTTTCAGCCAGAAGAAGGTCGGATGATAACTGGACTGGGTGAGTTTCCTTGGATACCTCCTCAACTTCATCACCCTCTTCATCCTGGGTTAAGTTGATAACCTGTTCAGTAGAAGGAAGGGACTTGGTCTCGGTGGCATCCTTGGATTTCCTTACCAAGGCTTCGTCATTATCTTCATCTTCATCTTCGGCCTGAGACTCAGACTTAGCTTCTTCAGTTTGACTAGGAGGTGAAGGAGGAGGAGGAGGAAATGACAAAGGGATAGCTTCAGCCTTGCGCCATGGCGAATCAGTAGGAAGATCAAGTTTTTTGGCTAAGGACATCCAACCAAGGGAAAAACCCCTGTTGCATGCCTGCTTAACCTGTAACTTGTAATCTTCTACAACATCGGCCATGCCTTGGGCATATGCCTTGTCATCGGCTGCCTTGATTTCGGCGTCCTTGGTAGCCAGCGCCTCGCGCAGTTCTTTCTCGGCCTGGGCAGCCTTCGCTTGAGCTTCTTTCTTTTCTGCCTCGGCAACTGTTTTAATGGCTTCAGCAGCCTCGGCCTTCTCATCAGCCTCTTGCTTAGCTTTGAGTTCGACCTCGCTTGATCTTCGAGTCTTCATTTTATTTTTAAGATTCTTATTCTGCTTCGAAGGGCCAAGACTCCTTCTCCATCTCGGACAATTTTTCCTTGTTCTCAAAGGCCTGCATGGAGAGAGAGTGGGCGTGTTGAATGGCCTGAAAGAAAACAAGGCAGAAATTATTACAAAATATTGCAAAACTTTATAAGTATAAAGAAAGTAGCAGGAAGACAAGTTATCAAATTCGAAGACTTACTTGGACAGAACGCTGCAGCATAAAGGCATAATTCTCGTATTCGCTCATCTTGGCATTACGCTCAAGATCGCCTTCGAGAAGAACTGCAGTACTAAGCGCCACGCCGATATTAACGTTGTCGGCACTTTCATGGGCGTAAACGGGCCTGTTTTCACGGGTAATTTTAGGCTCCTAGGGAACCTTAGGAACTCTGGACCCCGAAGTCGTCGCAGACGATGACCTCGGCCTTTTCGACTGAGTGGATCCTGATGGCTGGGCTTTAGCAGGTCTTTTGGCAGGTGCAGAGGAGGTCTTTTTACTCTCAGCTAATTGAGAGATTGACAGAGTGTCTTCAACCTCGACCGCAGTAGCCTTGGATTTTGGTTGGGCCTTCTTGGTCTTTTTTGGCTTCAGTGGGGCAACCATTTGGGATGGTACAGCGTCTACATCGGTTGGAAGGTCGGCCAGAAGGTCCTGCACAACTGGCTTCGGGCGAACCATTTCAGCAGTTTTTACAAGACGTCGCCAACGCTTTCTCTCTGTTACTGGGATCAAGTATTGGGCAAAAGTTGATGGTAGATCGGCTGGATCGGAGGTTGACCCTTGATCAGCCCGAGATGTTGATGCAGTTAGCAGAGTGGTAGCAGAAGGAGGAGAGGAGCTTTTCTTCTTCCTCTTGGGAACGTCGGGAAAAGTTGATCTGTATGTTGGGATGAAATTCAGCACCAATGGAGCTTTGCGCTTCTAGATTGGAAGGTCCAGGAGCTTCTTCAGGCCTTTCTTAGGGAAATAGGGCTGGCGAAAATCCTTGGGAGGCTTGCAAACGTTTGCAAAACAGAACATAACATCAGAAACAGATAAAATTTTTGGAAAACTTGAAGAAAGCAACAGCTAAGCAGTGGACGTTGGGTTCTTACCCTTGCCCTCTTTTACTGTTCGGGGGAGAGGAAAAAGATGGACTTCTTCATCTGGGCCAAACTCCCAATTACTAGATGCAATAAGATAGTCATCTCCAGCACCTTTGTTGAAGTCAGGAAGGTCGGCTACGATTTTAAACTCGGTGGACCTCGGCTTGAGGTAATAAACATAACCTTTTTCCTTTAGGTTGAGGGCACACATGGTGTAACAGTATTGGATGTCGGCAAGAGTGATCCTGACACTCTCTTGCCGAGCTAAGGCTATTATACCATTGAGCGTTCTATAGGCGTTGATGGTGAGTTGCATAGGGTTCAGGGTATAGTAATGAAGGACTTCGCGAAAAAGAGGATCTAGAGGGAACCGAAGCCCACATTCGACAAAAGCTACAACAGGAAAAGGCATGGTATCATCCTCGGGCATAATAGAGTCACCCTCCCCAGCCAGTCTTAGATGGACATCCTCTGGGATAGAGAACTCTTGCCTAAAAAATTCTAGTTTGGTTGGGGTGTTAACCTTATTTTTCCACATACCCATGGTTTTGGTATACAAGTACTTGACTACAGAAACAGGGTACTCCTAAAGGGTTCTTGGGACCTCGGCTTAAACCTAGGTGTATATTGGTAAAGATGGTTTCAGTTTTTCCTAAAAATTGAAGGTTCTATAAGCAAATCCCAAACCTAAGAGCTACGAAGATAAAGATCGAAGGCACAGATCTGGAAAAGATACAACAAAGCAGAAAACAAAAAGGAGTCTCAGATTCAAGAACACAAAGGGTGGAAGACCAAGAATAGAGGAGAAACAGTGCAAATGTTCATATGTAAAATCAAGAAATAAAGACGCATTCAGGTGAATGATTCGCAAATTAAATACTGCAGCAGAACAATAATGGCAAGAAATTTCAGCGATAATCAAGAACTGGAGAAGAAAAGCCAGCTTACCAGAAAAGGTGAGGCCGGAATGAGCTTCACCAAGGTCAGACGACAGAGGCAACAGTGGCGAAAGCTTCGTAGAAATGGTAGATGGAGATGATTGCAGAGCTCAGAGCTTGGGGCAATGGCAGATTCGAAGAAGAGAAAGCTTTAGAGAGAGAAAATGTAAAGTATTCAAACGCAAAAGTGAAGAGAAAGAGAGAGGCAAACGTTTTTGTCCAAAAGGTGAAACGGCGGCAAGACAAAAGCAATTATTGCGCCTGGGTTAACGCATGCGTCAGACGGCGCAAGCAGAGAAAAAATGGCCTATAGACGCGTCACCAGCACGGACCAATAAGGGTAAAACGCGTCAGTGGAACGGTTAAGGAGTGGTGTATGACAGCTCATACACGTGAGAGAGTTTATGTAAATTCTTGTTCTTGAAAAGAGGATGTATCGGCCTGAAGTGAATGACATCGGCTAGAAAGTTCCTAAGCCGACGTACGAGAAAGAAGTTCAAATATAGGTTCCATCACCTCAGAATACCGAGGTAATAGAACCTAGGGGGCAGTTGTGGGGATATATTTTCAGAGTACTAACACGTGGCAAGGTGGCGCTGACGTGTCAGCCGAGGTGCCACGTGTCATGACAATTACGCCGAGGTGATCTCGGGGTTGCTGAGGTTATCTCCGAAGATACCGGAATTCGAGATAAGCGGATAGGGGACAAGAGTCCTAGAATGAAGAGGGAACTCAACTTGTATATGGGACAAGAGTCCTAGATTGGGAGAAGACTTCAGTTTGGGTAAAGATGAAACTCTTAGAGAGTTTATCCTCACTGGGAGTCCCAGATTAGCAGTAATCCTGAGTCCATTGGAGTTAGGCTCCCATTGGGATTAGGATTGAGTTGGCTATAAATAAGAGGCACCCCCATGGGTCTAAGGTATGTTTTTTTATACTCAAGCTTGTGAGTTGAATAGATGATTGATTATCTTGGAGAGATATTGAGTACTGACTTGATCGTCGGAGTACCCCCGGGTGGAAGAACCACCGCGGGATTCCTATATTTCTGTTGCAGGTTAGCAGAGTGCCATCTATTCTGCCTGTGTTCTACACCTGAATTACTAAGCGGGCAGTGTGGTTAGAAAATCACTCACACATAATCTTTTTAAATGTTGCTCGCCTTACATTATGTCAGCTCTCTAGCTACATTTTTATAGGCTTATCTGTTAAAATTAATGTGTGTAATGAATGCTCTATTAAACTTAAATTATTTTTGCTATTGGTAAAGTAGTAAAATGTGATTGGTTGAGAAGTTAGCTTAATGGAACTAGTTAATGGAAGAGAAATGGTACACAAATGTAATTTTAATAGAAAATATTCATCCAAAATGATCTGATTTTAGTATTTTTAAAATATGAACTACATTATTGAGTGTTTTATTTAAAATGAAATGGTTACAAAATAATGCATCATTCTGTATGACAAATTTAACTAAAACTCCATATAATATTTCATAATTTCAAAAAATAAAAATAAAAATCTTGCTAACGAATGCCCCACCCTAAAGTATAGAAAAAAGAAAACAAAAAATACAAAACACTTTTTACTATTTTTGAAACATTTTTCATCAATTTAAAACTTTTTAACCATTTATTTATTGTTAAACCATTTATCATCTCAATCCTGATATTAACTAGTATTCCGATGGCACTTGTTAGCATTTTTTATTTTGTTAAAAATCGACACTGCAAGATCATTATGAATGACATTTTTAACATTATCTTTTAAAAACAACATTGCCGCATCATTATGAATAAGTTCTATGTATTAAAATTGAGCTTGTTTACCATTTTTTTCTTTCACAATGTTCGAATAAAAAACCAAATATTATTATAGAGGTGAGAATTTCTAAAATGACACCAACAATATACAAAATTAACGGATTAAGATAGGTTAGTTTTAAACACGAATCCATCTAAAAATAAATTACACAAGTGTCAAACCCGTACCATGAAGTTGACACAAATAACTCATTCAAAGAAAAAATATTACACGTTTTAATGTTATTATATTAAGTGAAAATTATCTATGTAAAAAATTAGTTTAATCAGATATAAATTAATGAACAAACAAATTAAATTTAAACTCATAGTTGTTTATTTTTAAAAAATAAAATATAATTTGTTCATATATTTAGTAATAATCAATCAATTTGACTACTCATTTTTATTGCTAAACCTATTATGAGACGGTTAATCGGTATGGGACCCACTAAATTGGGTATGAAAAAAGGACTCCAAAAAAAAAAAAAGGATTTTATCAAAACCTTTTCGTAATAAAATTTTAATATATTAAGAATAAGTATAAAACAATTTATTGAAAAATTCAGTGCACACACCAATATTATCAAAATATCCTTAGTGACTAATTTAATATTTTAAACTTTAAAATGATGTAACTTTTTATCTAATGTTAGTTTTTAATAAAATTAGTATTTTTAGAATCCTGTCATCAAGATCTAAAAAAAAAAACTAGGTTGATTATGAAATTCTTAAAAAAAAAATTATCATTATAATTGATTTAAACAGTAAAATTTTAATAGTAAACACTATTTCACAATAAAATTATATTGTTGACTTTAGTTTCAACGGGGAAAAAATAGATTTTTTTTTATAAAGAATTTTATAAGCAATATGGATCTTATTTAATAGATCTTGACGAGGAAATTTTAAAATTACTAATTTTATTAAAACTAATATATAGATAAAAAGTTATATCATTTTAAAATTTAAAACTATAAAACTAATTACTAAAGATATGATTGTCTATAAAATAATAGAAATAAATTTGTTTGTTCTTGACGAAAGAGGTGTTTCTTTTCCAAGAGATTTACAAATTAAAAAAGTTTAGATTGTCCTTTTTATTTGGGTAAATTACAAATACACTTTTAAGATTTGCTTAAAATATAAATTATCTCTTATAGTTTAGAAAATTACAAATATCTTATTGTCAAAATTTTTTATTTAACAGAACTAATTAAAAAAGGAAAATTGTTAACTGTTTACCTATACAATAATAAAATTATCTGAATTATTAATTGAAATAAAATTTTAACATTATTAAAAACTATTAATTAACTTGATGATTTATTAACAAAATGATATATTTGTTATGAAATTAGAAACCTTAGAAGACATAATGTAATTTCTAAAATCACAAGAATAATTTGTAATTTAAGTAACTTCAGGAGATGTGTTTATAATTTATCCTTTTTATTTTGAAGGGGACCAATGAGAGACTTTTAGTCAAATATTTAAAAAAAAAAAAACTATCAATTTAGGCCTCGTTTGACAAGTGATTTTTTTAGTCAAAAAGTCAAAAAATTACTAAAAAAATAAAAAAGCCAACAATCTATACTAAAAAATCAAAAAATTCATTTTTTTCTTTACTTTTTGCATATTTTTTCGTAAAAAATTAAAAAATAATCTCAAACATACTAATTTTTTTATATCACATTTTAACAAAAAAAAACTAAAAAATTACTAAAAATATCTGTTCTCAGACGAGGCGTTAAAATTTTTACTGAATAAGGCCTCGTTTGGGAACAAACTAATTTAGTAACTTTTTGGCTAATTGGCTAAAAAGGTAAGTAAAAAAAACTTGTATGTTTGGGATGACTTTTTACTAATTATTTAAAAAGCAAAAAAAGTAGAAAAGAGAATCTTTGACTTTTTGGTATGGGTTGTTGGCTTTTTAACTAAAAAAATAACTTTTTAATTAATTGACTAATTTAGCCACTCTCCAAACGGGGCCTAAATAACTAATAAATAACTCACGGGATTACAGGTATTCCCATTTGGCATTTGCATAACCAACAGGCGTTCAGTCCGTGCGCAATTTGGGTCAACTACTCTTAACCACACACTATCATTTTGTACCTAATCAGGTTCTTTACTTTGCTCCAAAAGTATGGGTATTTTCGTAATTTTACATTCCAAATCAAATCACCGCTATGATCCACCAGAAGCTGTTGCTCTTTTGTCGATTCGTGCTTTTGACTTCAATTCCCTAAATTACTCCTCGTGCTTTGTCACTTTTTTTAATCTCTTCTGAAAAAAAAAAAAATTAATTAGTACATAAATTTTTTTTAACCATCAACAAATATTATTTTATCGGTTATTTACATTTTTAATTCCTTAGACCAACTCCTAAAAGAATATATTTCTATAATTTTTATAATGAAATGATTAATATGTAAGAGTTCGTAAATAAAAAGAATAAAATGATATCTTTATTCGTAATAATTATGAGATAAGGTAAACTATTAACAGAAATGTTTTTTTGCCCACAAAAAACATGCTCCTAATGCCCTTAATGTCCAAAACGACGTCGTTTTAGACATTTTTCTTTGTTTGTTTGTTTGTTTGTTTGTTTTTTTTTTTTTCCCTTATGCCTTGTTTTTTTTTTAGGGGCATTCGGGCCTTCATTTTTGGGGCCCCAATCACTGCTGAACTATTAATATGTTATAATAGTTAGATTTAAATTTGATAAAATTTTATTAAAAATAAATTTTAGTAAAATCGTAATTAAAAATAATTTTTTTATAATAATTTTTTGTATATATTACTAAAAGTGACTTTTTTGTCATAATTTTTATAAATTCTTACTAAAACTTACAATTAATAATATTTTTTTGTGACGAATTTTTTAAATTATTGCTAAAATTTGAAAATTAATAACTTTTTTTTGACAATTTTTTAAAATTATCACTAAAATTTATAACTAATAATATTGTTTTATGATAAAATTTTTAAACAGTCATTCAACCAGTCGAATAATAGATCCAATTAGACTCCCCTATGGGGGTGTTGATGTAATTAATCTGAAAAAAAAAATTTGAATAAAAAAAAAAAAAGAATAAAACAAAACAAACAAACCAACGAGAGAACAATCTCAGCACTACTTTCACTCTATCTCCAGTCGGTATCCAAGGAGGGAGATAACTCTCTCTCTCTCTCGCACTCTGTTCATGGTCTCTCTTTCTCTCTCTCTCCCTAAAAGTCTCTCCAAAATGTTACATATGACCTCTGGATTTGCTCTCTCAAAGCAAAACCTAGCTAAATTTTCGAATCAAAGTTATTGAGTGAATTTAGTTTGATCAATTTTTCGTTGTGTTTGTTATGATTCGCTTGTATTCTTTCGGAGATCAAGTACTAATGTTGAAGAAATCAAACTTAGGGGGTGTTTGACAAGTGATTTTGGGATTAAAATAGTTACAAAAAAATAAAATAAGTTATTTTAGTCACAACAAATAAAACATCACATTCAATCCATAATCATTACACTCTTCTCTCATAAAAAAAGTCAAAAAAGTCAAAAAGGCAAAAAGTCTTTCCCAAATCAAGCTTTTTAACCCAA
Organism: Camellia lanceoleosa; assembly: GCA_025200525.1. Taxonomy (NCBI): domain Eukaryota; kingdom Viridiplantae; phylum Streptophyta; class Magnoliopsida; order Ericales; family Theaceae; genus Camellia; species Camellia lanceoleosa. The sequence continues at coordinate 151,438,434 of CM045762.1, read as the reverse complement.
GTTAAAATAGTCAAAAAAGTCAAAAAACTAAAAAGCCAACTTACTTCCCAAACGAAAGTTTAATCTGATCGGCATTTCTTTAACAATGAAGTCTAGTACTCGTCTCGACTCTGCCATTTTTGAGGAAGATCAACCTATCATTCGTAGAGTAATTTTTATCCGTTGAACGACGGTCTTTTTCCGTAGCACCATCAGATCACTAAAGTAATATTTAGTTTGCTAGAATGAATATGAATTGGAAAGATTGGCTATTATTTTCACACATCCTTAGTGCATTAATGAATAATTTTTTTTTACAATTTTACCACTAAACAAAATAACTAATATGGCTATCAATACATACATCGAACCTTAAAATTAGATTTTCTTAATACACATATTTTATACGAAAATTCTCAATACACATTTAAAAAAATAAAAATAAAAGATCAGACCTACTCTTCCATTGTTACCATTATCATTATAAATTAGGCGACGAAAAGGTGAGTTTGTATATTTTTTTAGTGAACATTTTTAATATTTTAATTATTATTTTACATTTTTTAGATTTATTTAATTTAAATACACTTAAAAGGCATACAAAATACAAAAATTTAGTACATTTTTTTTTGGGTTTGTTTGTATTATTTTTTTTTAGTTTTTTTTTTTTGGCAAATAATTTACTTTTTAAATGTATCTAAATTAAGTAGATCTAAAAAGTAAAAGATTGATTAAAATATTTAAAAAGTTTACTAAAAACAAAGGAATAATATTTTAAAATTAAAAAATATATATATTTTAAAAACTCAAAACGAAACAGAGCATTAGTTTTTGTAGAATAATAGTAAAACAATAACAAAAAAATTATTGATTTTAAAAAATGGCATACCCATATCGTCATAGTACTGCCTAAGAGTGTTGAAATATGCTGTGTGTGTAGGGCATGGTTTAGGTTTAGGGGTGTGGTGTAAGTTTATATTTTGTGTGGTGTGTGCGCGTAATGTGTTGGGGGTTTTTGTGTTGATGTGTGCACAAATTATATGTTATGGGCAAATTTGAAACATTTGGTATGTGGAATGAGTAAAACAAAAAGTAAACAAATTTATTAAGTGTGTGCACTAAGAAAGATATGTACAGAGATTAAATGGTGTATGGAAATAGAATTACTCCATTACTTACTTTCCTTATAGTATGCACATTCTCTTACAACGATAAATGATTATTCCATCTACAATGCAATTTTCGTAACTTTTTTTTAGTGAACCAAATGTGCGAATGGACATTCTGATAAAATATGATCATTACATTCTAACTCATTCTAATGAACCAAATATAAGTATGAGACCCCCAAAAATCTTCTCACATGGGTTGTTTAAGAGATCTAACCAAGAGATGAGTTTGGCTTATAATCTATAAAAATAAATATGGTTGTTTAAGAGATCTAACCAAGAGATGAGTTTGGCTTATAATCTATAAAAACAAATATGGTTGATGCACCCAACCAGGATTATCAGCCAAGGACATTTCGAGGGTAAAGTTAGTTCTCATTTATGAAAGAGAGACCAAATAAAATGAAATGTATAGTGTGTGGTGTAAGGTGGGAATTAGGTACCTCTCTTCTTAGCGATGTTTTCCTTTTATAGAGGTGAATGAGCTTGCCCTAGACACTTGCTTGGTGAGTTTCTTTACTTAGGTTGGGCTTATTGTCAGGACTTGTTTGGGTTAACCCCAATAAATTAAGATTTTTTGGATTACCACAATAAGCATAAGCATAATTATTCAATAATTTTGCAATAACATGCGGTGATTATTTAGTAGTCTTATTTGAACTTGCTATAAACAAATGACATAACGAAAAATTTTATGAGTGAAACAATGAATGACATACATAATGTGCATTGAGGGTCCATATTTGTGGGATAACATATGCAATACCACGGAATTGAGGTATTGTGCCTTGTGGCACAACACCCATATTGTGAGGCCCCATTGAGTCCCCATCGAGTGCGTCTCAAATCTGTTTTTCATAATTTGAACCGTTCATATTGTAATGTTTGTCGAGCATATTATTCATAAAAAAAAAATTCAAATTAATTGGACATACATATCCCCATGACCACCCTTAATTATTTTTAAAAAATTATCAAAATTATACCAGCCATTTATTTTTATTCAAAACAAATGTGATCTTATTATGGGATTACAAATGTTCAATTAATTTGATTTTTTATTATATATGATATATTCGACAAATCTTATAATACAAACAGTACGAATAATGAAAATAGACTTGAGATGTACCTTGACGAACTTTACAACATGCACCCCAAGTCCGTAATACCACTTAGCACTTTAAGATTTCGTAATAAGTTTCTTAAATTATATGAGAATTACAATTAAAAATGAAATTCCCTGTCCAATAGCATTTATTTTTATTTTTATTATGAATTTTTTTTCTTCCAAACATTGAATTTAATCAATCATTTGGAACAAGCTGTTGGGATTGGGTTTTAGATTCCATAGTGTCAAGAAGGAACAAATATGAAAGAATACAAAAAGGAATTGAAGATGATTACTCGTGATTAAATTTGAAAAAAAATGATAAAATAATCTTTTTAAATATTTCTCACCTTACATTATGTCAGCTCTCTAGCTACATTTTTATAGGCTTATCCGTTAAAATTAATGTGTGTAATGAATGCTCTATTAAACTTAAATTATTTTTGCTGTTGGTAATGTGGTAAAATGTGATTGGTTGAGAAGTTAGCTTAATGGAACTAGTTAATGGAAGAGAAATGGTACACAAATGTAATTTTAATAGAAAATATTCAAAATGATGTGATTTTAGTATTTTTAAAATATGAACTACATTATTGAGTGTTTTATTTAAAATGAAATGGTTATAAAATAATGCATCATTCTGTATGAGAAATTTAACTAAAACTCCATATAATATTTCATAATTTCAAAAATAAAAAAATAAAAAAATCTTGCTAATGAGTGCTCCACCTTTGTCAAGCCCTGAAGAATTACACGATATAGACTCAACATCCTCTAATTACATAATCTTGTTTCTAAAACAATAACTTTCATTTGGATAATATATACAAAAAATAAAGCGTCAACATTTACATTATCAACGAATCTCCAACATCTGTATTCATCAAACTCTAGAGTTTTATAAAAAATATTTCACATGCGATTATACACTCAGTATTCTTAGAATATGAATCTATAGTATGTGTCACAATAAGTTGGGTACAATTCAATACCTTCAAGGGCTATAATTTCTAAAGCTTATGCCCAGTTATACAAAATAATGATTGTCAAAGCCATACACGTAAACCCTTGACTTGTCAAAAATAATGACAACCAAAAGAAAAGAACCTTGTACTCTAAAAAATATGCATTCCTTGCTTTTAACTTGGCGGGATCATCACATTTTTCCATAAACAAAATCACATAGGATGAGTACAAAGCTTAGTAGAAAAATCTTAACAAAGTATATACATTTCATATAATTTCCTGAGATGATTGCATATGCCATGCTCAAAAATATATATCTCTATCTTTTGAAACTTTTGTGCACAATACAATTTGAAGATACAACAATTCAATAATTTCAATATAGTTTAAGATGTGGTAAATACGATTTAGGTAATCTCTAGATTGATGTTTGCAAGTAGGCCTAATAAGCACTATTAATTCCCACTTTACCGGTTGCTAACCGAAAGGCATGTGGTACCCCCTCTATGCCTGTTTTCAGTCTTTTATCATGGACACTTAAGTCAGCTTAACCAATACCAACTATACCCCCTATACGGACTTACCAATGTATTTATCGCGAAACAAATCAAAGTGATCTTGTTTCACAACACAATTTCCTTTCTTAAAGCAATACTTTTTCAATGCAAGATTTAAAATTAATTGCCACGATGATAAAATGGAATAGCGATGCAAAATGTACAATGCATTAATATAGTCTATTTTCAATTCCACCACAAAATTCTCCATTGTGATCAAATTCCCACACCTCTCATCAATGTGGCATCATAATACACTTACAAGAGATAAAACAATACAATATCAACCTTCATGTATTTTTCATATATTAATCATCATTTTTAGCATTTGGTCTTTCTAAAACCACAACAATAAGCTATTCCTCAAGCGTCCCAAATCAACAATTTCTCATTTCCTCATGAAATTTCCTTATTTGATGCAACTACAGAAATTTCCTCCATCATTTGCTCACATTACAAATTATCAAGCATAAATTTTATAATATCTCAACCTTTTTCCAAAATCCCAAAATTCTAGGGTTTTCACCAAAACTAGATTTTTGTTCTTTTTTGAAAGACTTTTCCAAAACAACACCCACACTTTAGAACATAACTCATATTCTTAAAAGCTTTGGTAAAATAGAGAAAATTCACTCTTAATATCATCTAGGGTTCATCAACCAAAAATCATAGTTCAAACATGTAAGAAATACTTCAAACAAGCATAATCTTGCGAAAACATATATATAACTCTAAAATTGTCTCTAACTCAAGCTTGGAAGAGGAAGGAGATGAAAACCTTAAAGCTCAACGTTGATGAAAACTCGATTCAATCGATATAAACGTAGTCCTCGTCACCCTCTTCGATTTGATGTAAAAATGTTAGAAATGGGCGCCCATGTGGCATGACCATTTCAACATTTGAATTTGAACCTTATCCAAATGGGTTTTGAATTTGAATTCAAACCTATTTAGGATAACCACTCAGGATACAGATATTATCTCCTTGACTGATATGGATAGATAACAATAACATGTTATATATCTGATATATGGGTTATGGGTGATTAAGAGATATACAATGTATGATCTGAGTTTTTTCCTATATACTAACTCTCTCCCATAAACAACGATCAATAAGCCATTTGCACTGTGATTTGTGTGGGTGATATTCACCATTGTAATATCACCCCACTGCTGGGTTGTTTGACGAGATTCAAGAAGCACGTGATTTACCCACGAGATCCTTCAGAGTTCAGATTATATCAGAAAGGTATGACCTTATTAATTTTTATTCCGCTGCGTTATAGTGCTTGATGATTTACATCTCAAACTCTTGAAGATTTGTGCTAAATCTTAGAGAGAAGTTTGGATTTGGGTGTATTTGTAAAGAGAAGGTAATTCCAATTTGCATGAGCGGATTCTGATGCCTCCACGAGCGGTTTGCTCCAGAGAGGAATCCAGAAAAATTTCCAAAATCCGCTTGAGCGGTTTACAGAATCCGTACGAGCAGTTTTTTACCTAGAAAACCCAAAAATCCTTGTGAGAATTTGCTTGAGTGGTTGCCAAATCTGCACGAATAGTTTTGCCCAAAGACTCAAGAATTGATTTTTGCACTCCAACACTAGTTCCAATGCCCAAAATCCAGAACTTTTAACTCGAAAAAGTTAAGAGAGATTAAGTAAGAGTAAAAAAGAAATCTCAACGATCCAATGCAATAAACAAAATGCCAAAAGTAATGCACACAAACTTACTACTCAATATTAGTCAAGTCCAATACCCAGGATATCACAACACTAAAGTATAGAGAAGATAAAACAAAAAATACAAAACACTTTTTACTATTTTTGAAACATTTTTAACCTTTTATTTATTGTTAAACCATTTATCATTTCTGATATTAACTAGTATTCCGATGGCGCTTGTTAGCATTTTTTATTTTGTTAAAAATTGACACTGCTAGATCATTGTGAATGACATTTTTAACATTATGTTTCAAAAATAATACTGTCGTATCATTAGTTCTTTGTATAAAAACTGAGCTTGTTTACCAATTTTCTCTTTAACAATGTTTGAATAAAAAACCAAATATTATTATAGAGGTGAGAATTTCTAAAATGACACCAACAATATACAAAATTAACAGATTAGGATTGGTTAATTTTAAACATGAATCCAATTATAACACTACAAAAGTACACTAAATTGGTTAATTTTAAACACGAATCCAATTATGACACAACAAAATTACACTAAAAATAAATTAGGCAAGTGTCAAACCGATAACCTGAAGTTGACACAAATAACTCATTCAAAGAAAAAATATTACACAATTTAATGTTATTTATATTAAGGGAAGATTATCTATGTAAAAAATTAGTTTAATCATATATAAATTAATGAACAAACAATTTAAATTTAAACTCATAGTTACTGTTTATTTTTAAAAAATAAAATATAATTTGTTCATATGTCTAGTGATGGTTGATCAATTTGACAACTCATTTTTATTGCTAAGCTTATGAGATGAACTGTTAATCGGTATGGGACTCACTACATTGGGTATGAAAAAAGAACAAAAAAAGGGAGATTTGGTCAAAAACCCTTCATAATAAAATTTTAATATGTTAAGGATAAGTACAAAAAAATTTCATTGAAAAGCTCAACATACACACTAATATTATCAAAATATCCTTAGTGACTAACTCAATATTTTAAATTTTAAAATGATATAGCTTTTTATCTAAATGTCAATTTTTAATAAAATTAATATTTTTAGAATCTTGTCATCAAGATCTATAAAACAAGATTTAGGTTGATTATGAAATTCTTTGAAAAAAAAATTATTGTTGTAATTGACTTAAACAATAAAATTTTACTAGTAAATGCTATTTCACAATAAAGTTTTTTTTTTTTTTTTTTGTGAAAGGGAAATCCTCCTGCCCTCCCGCAGGTCCAAGGCAGCGCCCTATGAGGAGATCACCAGGGTGTCCTGTTGTCCGTTCCGAGTAAGAGACTATAACTTGGAAACTTGTCCCGACCTCCCAAGGCAAGCGTCGATTAAGTCAGGACTCGCACAGCCGGGGGAGTATTAAACCCACACCAAGTAGCTGATTAGGCATCCTTAAGGTCTAACCTCCTAACCAACAGTGCTTCGCCCAGGAGATTGGCCCAAGAAGGGGAATTGAACTTGTGACCTTGGGGCTTAAACCCCAAGGCCTTACCACAATGCCACAATTCCTTGGGTTAAAAGTTTTATTGTTGACGTTAGTTTCAATGAGAAAAAATATTACATTTTTTTTTATAAAGAATTTTATAGGCAAAATGGATCTTATTTAATAAATCTTGACGAGAGGATTCTAAAATTATTAATTTTAATAAAACTAATATATAGGTAAAAAGTTATATTAATTTAAAATTTAAAAATATAAAAGTAATTACTAAAGATATGATTGTTTATAAAATAATAGAAATAAATTTGTTTGTTCGAAAGAGGTGTTTCTTCTCTAAGAGACTTACAAATTTAAAAAAATTAGATTGTCCTTTTTATTTTAAAAGGGACCAATGATAGGCTTTTAATCAAATATTAAAAAAAAAAAAAAAGAAAAGAAAAGAAAAGAAAAGGGGATTCCCAAGTAATACATTTGGCATTTGCATAACCAACAGGCGTTTCAGTCCGTGCAAAATCAACAATGGTAGGTGATCACAAATTTTATGATTTGAATAGTTTAAAATTGTTAAAATGACTTCGTTTTAGATACAAACAAATTAAAACGATGTCATTTTGACAATTAAAGGCAGCTGGCTGTATTGAAGACTGAGCAGGGCTGTCGGTTGCTTTTGATTGATTGAATAGTGGAGCATGTGAATAAAGGAATCAGAATAAATATAAATTGACAGCTTTTCTCAAAAGAGTATTGATTGAAGTCAATTTTATATTTATAAAGAATCCTATGTTGATTATTTCAAGCAAATGGGTCCTGAGCATCTTGAAACTCGACGATCCAGCTTGATTGGTTGATTCTTCCGAATCGTTTGAATTAGTCAACTGGTTTTCCGAATCGGACTGTTGGATTGGTGTAGGAGATTGTTCATTCTTTGATTGGGCTTGGGCACGATCTACTGTGAGACGCCATCTGGAGCAAATGATCACTAGTGGATCCAAAGGTTGAACAATGGGCTGAGGAGGAGGTGAAATGGGCTTAGCTTTTGATTTGGATTTTGACTTGGGCTTTGAATGAGCCTTAGGCTGGTCCAGAACTATTGGAATTTTGGACTTTCCTTTGGATCTAATCTTGGATGATTTGGGCTTGGAGCCACTAGATGAGGGGCTGCCAAGATTGACTGGGGGAAGACTGGGCTGACTTCCTTGACTGATTGCAGCAAACGAAGTCATTTTAACAATTTCAAACCATTTAAGTTACAGAAATTATGTCCATCAAACATTTTTCGTGCGAAATTAGCGTCAACTACTCTTAACCGCACACTATCATTTTTTGCCAAAAGGTTCTTTACTTCGGTCCAAAAATATGGGTATTTGCGTAATTTTAAATTCCAAATCACCGCTATGATCCACTCGAATCTGTTGCTCTTTTGTCGTTTCGTCGTTTTGGCTTCAATTTTCCAAATTACTCTCCTTTTTCATTTTTTTAATCCAATAATATTATATATATTAATTAATATATAATATATTAATAGATGATGTGATATAATTTTAAAAATTTTAAAAATTTATAATTTATATAATATGTAAGATCAATAATAATGTTATAATACTAATTAATACACTAATTTATATATTAATTAGTATATATAATACTACTTCTATTTTTAATCTTTTCTAAGAAAATAATTTTTTTTTAGCCATCAACAAATATTATTTTATATGTTATTTACATTTTTAATTCCTTAGACCGACTCCTAAAAGAATATATTTATATAATTTTTATAATGAAATGATTAATATGTGAGAGTTTTTAAATAAAAAAATAAAATAAAATGACATTTCGTAATAGTTATAGAATGAGATAAACTATTAATTTTCATAAAATTTTATTGAAAATAAATATTAATAAAATTGTCGTTAAAAATAATGTTTATATATATTGTTAAAAGTAACTTTTTTGTTACAATTTTTATAAATTTTTACTAAAATTTATAATTAATAATTTTTTTTTGTGACGAATTTTTTAAACTATCATTAAAATTTGAAAAGTAGTGATTTTTTTGATAATTTTGTAAACTGTCACTAAAAACTTATAATTAGTGATTTTTTTGTGATAAAATTTTTAAACTGTAATTAAAAATTAAAAATTAATAATATTTGATAAAAAATATCATTAATAATCATAACAGCAGTGGAATAATAAATCTAAGGGTAAATTACAAATACACTCCTTGAGGTTTGATTAAAATACGAATCGCCTATTGTGATTTTAAAAATTAGATTTTACCCTCTGAGATTTGTAATTTCATAGCAAATCGTCCATTTTATTAATAAATTATCAAGTCAATTAACAGTTTTTAATGATGTTAAAAATATGTTTCAATTAATAATTCAAGTAATGTTATTATTATATATGAGAGTAATTATAATTTTATTTTTTAGTTAATTCTATTAAATAAATTTTTTTAATAAAAAATATTTATAATTTTTTAAGTTATAAGAAACAATTTATATTTTAAATATTCTGAAGGATGTGTTTGTAATTTATTCTAAATCCAGTTAGGACTCCCTTATAGTGTTGATGTAATTAATCTGACCAAAAAAAAAAAAAAAACAAAAAACAAAAAAAAAAACGAGAGAACAATCTCAGCACTAGTGTCACTCTATCTCCAGTCGGTATCCAAGGAAGGAGATAACACGCATTCTCTCTCTCTCTCTCTCTCTCTCTCACTCACTCTGTTCATGGTGTCTCTTTCTTTCTCTCTCTAAAAGTCTCTCCAAAAGTCTGTTATATATGATCTCTGGATTTGCTTTCTCAAAGCAAAACCTAGCTAAATTTTCGAATCAAAGTTATTGAGTGAGTTTAGTTTGATTAATTTGTCGTTGTGTTTATTATGATTCGCTTGTCTTCTTCGGAGATCAAGTACTAAAGTTGAAGAAATCAAACTTAATCTGATCGGCATTTCTTCAACAATGAAGTCTAGTACTCGTCTCGACTCTGCCATTTTTCAGCTCACGCCTACTCGAACCAGGTAATTTCTCCCCAATGTTCTTCACTGCTTCATGACTAACTCACTTTTTTATTTTTTGCCAAGAGATCCGATTCGTGGTGTACGTTGATTTCTGAAATTTGAAGCCGTGCGATAAAATTTTGTTTCAAACGTATTGATTTAGTACATTGACTTACATGATATCACATATAAACCTTCTCAAGCAATGGGTTAAGTTTTTTTTTGAGTGATTGTATTTTGGAGTTTTATTGTAAAAAAGGAAAGAATTTGGATTGATTTTGTGGTAACTAATACAATTATTGGACTTTATGATGGAAAAGGAAATGGTGAACATTCTGTCTGGTGCAGAATTTGCTATTCAATTTTTAACTGGGATTTGACTGCTTTGTCTGTGATCGGATATTGCTGCGCGTCATGTTTGATTAGAAGGTTCTTTACAACATTAAAGTTTGAGTGGGTTGAAAACTTAACTCCTCAATTTAGTGACTAATGCTTTTCAGTTATTCAGCTGTTTGGTTGGAACTATATTTGTATAAAAAACAATTGTCTCATCTATTATAGCGATCGCAAATGCTATTCACTGGTGTGGGTTTGAGTCACGGGAATCAGCCTCGCCACAAAAAAGTGGGGGAGGCTGCTACCCATTACCTCTACCAAACCTTGTTGAATGTGTGCATTGGCTATGACCTTTTATATTTGTATTCCCCTTTTTGTTATCTGCTTAAAAAAAAAAAAAAAAACATTATGGTAGTGGATTTTGCATTCTCATATCTTGCCTAAAGTGCAGCTATAAGTAACACCAGCTTTTATCATTGTAATTCTGTTAGATGACATTTAATGATTTTGACTTCAAACACAAGCCTAACTTCTGCTCTATTGTCAGGTATGATTTGATTATCACTGCAAATGGGAAAACGGAGAAAATTGCTTCAGGTTTGCTGAATCCTTTTCTTGCCCACCTGAAGACTGCCCAAGATCAGATTGCCAAGGGAGGTTATTCAATTTTGCTTCAACCTGAACCTGGTAGTGGAGCAACTTGGTTCACCAAGGGCACGGTCGAAATGTATGTGAAACTCCATAATGTTCTTGTGGAAATTCAAATTCACACTGTTTAGTTGAGATTTATACTTTACAAGTCTTACTCAAAATTGACACAACTGGTTAACCTCTACATGTCTTTCTCAAAACTTTTTGAAGGCACTTTTGTTACTTTTAGATCAAAAGCTAAGAAACTATTGCAGTATTGATGTTGCTTGTCAATTTGAAGCTTTAAAGGAAATAGGATGTAGACTAATGTGTGTTTGTGCCAAATAAAAAGGAAAGGTAAGTACTAATTTGTGTTTGTTTCCAAAGGTTTGTTCGTTTTGTGAGCACTCCAGAGATATTGGAACGAGTTTACACCATAGAATCTGAGATCTTACAGATTGAGGAAGCAATTTCCATTCAGGGCAACAGCCATATGGGTCTGAGCACTGTAAGCGTTATGTACCCGAACTTTTATGTCCTGTCTGTTATGGAAAGGATATTCAGGTTTTTACTCCCCTTGTGTTTGGCAGGTAGAAGACTGTCAAGCAAAACCTGTGGGAAGCAGTGAAGGTATGCATAAAATGGGAAAGAAAGTGTGTTCGTAAAATTTACATGATATCGTCAAATAGGGCTTCTTTGGCATCTCTGGTTTTGGTCTTCTTTGGCATCTTCTACTAGTTCCCTTCTTATTTATTTTTATTTTTTATAACTTTTATTGCGAGGAAAGATTCAATCAACAGATGTTTGTACTCTATTGCAGTGGATACTGAATATATTATTTGCCAAATTTGAATTTCTTTTTTCTTGTGGTATTGATTTACACTCACAATTTTGAGCAGGCAGCAAACCTATGACTGATGGTAATGAGGAACAAGCAATTGTTCTTTACAAGGTAACTGGGCGTCAAATATTTTCTTCATATGATGGACTTATCATATATTATCATAATATGGTTTCTTTTTCTGTCAGTCTGATGTACATCCACCTGAGGCAAATGGTTCAATCGCACAAGAAGGAAATTCAAAGTATATTTCTGGTGCTAGCACGGGTGATATAATTATTTGTTCCATTTATTTTATTACTCAAGGGTTTAACATGAGGGTGTTTGCAATTTTTCTCGAACAATTTCAAACCTAATTTGTGTTGATATAGTAAGTAATAACTTAATTTGCTGGAGCACAGACAAGTTGAAACTAAATCTGGATGTAACCAAGGTCAAACGGTATCCATAACCACAATTTTATATTGGTTTGAATGTATCGAAGGTTTAATGAGGGATTTTTTATGGGAAGGGAAGGATGAGGGCAAAATGATTCACTTGGTTAGATGGGAGACTATTTTGTTGGCTAAGGATAAAGGGGGGCTTGCATTAGGGAACATTGTAGCAAGGAACCTTGCTCTTCTCGTGAAGTGATTATGGAGATTCCCTTTGGAGAGTGACTCATTATGACATTCTATTATTAAAAGCAAGTATGGGGTTCTTGATGATGGTAGGTCTATTCATGTGGTTTGAGGGGTAATTGTCGAGCTCCTTGGAAGTTGATATCTCACATTTTTCCTCTTTTCTCTAGATTCCTTTCTCTAAGGGTGGGAAATGGGGAGTCAATTCAGTTTTGGGAGGATATTTGGGTCGGAAATTCTTCTTTTGCCAAGAATTTCCCAGGTCTTTATAGAACTGCAAACTCTCATGGTCTCTCCATTGTGTCATTGGCATGTTCTAGTTTGGCTCCTATTGCATGGAATCTTAGATTTGCTAGAAATCTCACTGATAGGGAGGTTGGTGATGTAGCCTTCTTGTTGTCTCACATTGATCATTTGTCATTGGTTCCTTCCACAAGTGATAAATTGGTTTGGCTGTTGCATACTTCCGGTGTTTTTTCTTGTAAATCCTTTTTTGGAAAAATCATTGAGAAACCCAATATCTTGTTTTTTCCTCTTCACAAAAAAACTTGGAAATCTTTTACACCTCTCAAAGTGAAGTTTTTTATATGGTCTTTGGTTCATGGAAGTATTTTGACTAATGATGTCCTTCAGAAGAGGAGGCCTAATTGTTATCTTTTTCCTCAATGATGCATTATGTGTAAATCTTTTTTTGCATTGCCTAGTAGCAAGGAGTTTGTGGCAGAAATTTTTTCGTGGGGTGGCCTTGCTTGGGTGGCACCCGAATCATGTAGTTCAATGCTCTCTATAGATTTTTGATTTTTGGGATCTAATAAAAAGGCGAACGTATTGGGGCTTTGTTCAGTTTTTGCCATTTTCTGGGTCATATGGTTGGAAATGAATGCAAGGATCTTTGAGGATAAAGTATTGATGTCTTTTGGATGTGGGAGAAAATCAGGTTCATGGCATCTTTTTGGGCTTCAGTAGCTCCCCCATTTAGGAGAATTCTGCTTTTATTTTATTTATTATTTCTAGCGATTGGAAGTCTGTGTGCGACCTGTTAGACGTTTTTGGTTTTTGCTTTTGAGGACTTCTTGTCAGCCTTTGTATTTTCCCTTTCTTTTCCCTTCATTTTAATAAAATTCTTCTTTTGTTGCTGATAAAATATATATATATTGGTTTGAATGTCAAAAATACTACAAGAAGATTACCAAATTCTGCTTATATTGCACCGATGGGCATCCATATATACAAATAGACGTATGTGATGTTACAAATCTACTTTGTATTGGTTTTCGTAATGTCACAAATCTACTTTGTGTTCAATGTCTTCTCTACTTGACTTTTAAACTACTTTACCATATAACTAGGGATTCGAAAGAGGTGATTGTAACTCCTCTTTTTTTTTTTTTTTTTTGGTTCACAACAGGAAACATGCAAAATTTAAATACATTGGTATGCATGTCCTAGTGTGTGTTTTACAAAAAAGTCATTTGCAAATGCGCACGTGTTCCAGTCACTAGATTCTAGAGATTCCGTTGTCTTTCTGTTTCCAAGTGCAAATAATTGTGTGTACCTGCAAGTATGGCTGTTAAGCTATCTGCATGAATTTAAGTGTAGTTATGATAAGAACATTTCTATGGGCCCATCTATTCCATGTCAATTATTTTGCACTAGCCTAAGTATTGTCTTTGATAGTGGTTTAGTATCTTACACCTGCCTATATTGTGTTGGGAAAACCTAATGACATCAGGTGTACAAGTATATATGCTTGTGCACAGTCTCATGAACAATGATCATGTTGCATGAGCAAACCTGATAATTTGTTTTCATTGGTTCTGCATCATCTGCTTTCACATTCATCCTCCTATAAATTTGTGAAATGATGAAAAAAATGTTTCTTGCTCAAGAATGAACTGGATTTCTTCAAAAAGAAATGTCACGTTTTAAAGTTGTGATGGCTGCTGTCAGCTGCTTGTATGTCTAATGGGTGAAAATATTTGAGAATATTTTTAGGAGCCCTGTTCTCATTGTATTTGATTTGCATATTTAATCAGAGTCCAGCTCTTAAAAGTCCTGGAGACATGCAAAACTGTGCTGCAGAAAGAACAAGGCATGGCCTTTGCACGTGCTGTAGCTGCTGGTTTTGACATTGATCACATGACACCGTTGGTGTCATTTGCTGAATGCTTTGGAGCCTCGCGTTTAATGTAAGCAGCAGTTCCTTTCTGTTTTCTTCTTTCGTTGTCTTTTTTTCCTTTGGTAATTTATGTTTCCCTCTGCATCCTCCCATTTTGATATTACATTCATTGGAGATTTTTACTCCCCCCCTGCTTTCGATAATTGCAGCCCTACAACTTTTTTATTTTTTCAGAAACATTTCCTTATGGTGTTAGATTTACCTGTGCAACAGAGATGCGTGCTTAAGGTTCATTGATCTGTGGAAAGGAAAGCATGAAACTGGACAATGGCTTGAAATTGATGCAGCAGAAGCAATGACCAACCGATCAGGATTCTCTGCCATGGATGCATCAGGCATTATGCCTTCTAGTGTAGCTAACAAACAAAACGAATCGCATGGTGACTCAGCTTCAGAGAACAATAGAAAAGAAGGCATTGATTCAAGTGCAGGTATGAGCTCCAAGTTATAAATAAGTGGTTGTATCAACAAAAGATGTCATCCTTTAATCTTATCGAGGAAGGCACTAGACTCTTACCTCTGTCATCATCTCTTCCAAATTAATTGTTCCACTGTTTACACCTTCCATTACACATGCGTGCAGAAGATGCATGTTCAATTTGATGTGTGAGAGGCCAGTTTATATGCTTATGGAATGGAGACTCTTGCTTTGCCTTATACACCAGTTTGGGAAATTTTTAGATCTTTGAAGGAACGAGAGATTGATATTTTTCTTTCATAGTTAGACATGAAAAGAAGGCACAAAACCTTTTTAAGTGGTTATCACATAATAAACATAGTGATCGATTGCAATGGCAAATATCAAGGGCCCTAGAATCTTGTCAGTTACCCACAGAATCATGGGAAGAACTTTATTTCTTGTTCACCTCGTTTTGGCTTTTCATACTACTTTATCCCTTTGTTTTTGGTAAATCCTTGGGTGTACCTTAACCTTATTTAGTAAACCATTTTAGTTACATCCTGTCTGCTGATGCCTGAGGTTTATTTTATGAAATTAAAGGAGAAATTAGATTATTTTGTTTTGAATTTATTTTAAAAAACTTGAGAGAAGTGTTAGTGTACTTTTCCTAAAAAAAAATTCGATGAGGGTTTCATTATTTCATGGGTTCCTCTTATAATGCTACTCAATCTCTAAAATAACCTTATTGTTGTGTCCTTTTTATTTTACCTTTTGCATTTTGAATTTTTCCACTTCTCCAGTTAACTGTATCCACTTGTTGCCCAGATGAAAAGCGTCCCATGGATCACCAAGTCCCCGTAGGTCAACAACAATACATTCAAGGTCCATTTCCACCTCCTATGTTTCCTCCCTGGCCTGTACATTCTCCACCTGGTACACTACCAGTCTATCAACCATATCCTGTGCAAGGAATACCCTACTATCCTAACTATCTAGGCAATGGCCCATTTTATCAGTCACCTTATCCACCGATGGAGGATTCTCGATTCAATGTTGGTCATAGAGCTGGACAGAAAAGGCACTCCATGGATAGTATAGACAGCAACATTGAATCAGAACAGGGTGATTTCGAGTTGGAGAAGGAAGCTTCACAAAGCCGGGGACCACGGAAGAGGGCCGGAAGATCAGATAAAAAGCAATCAGGCATGGTTGTCATTCGAAACATCAATTATGTCACTTCAAAAAGGAAGAATTCTTCAGGTAGTGAATCCCAATCAGCTTCTGACTCTGACACTGACAATGAAGCTGTGGATTTGCACAAGAGCTCTCTGTCCTTGAAAAGAAAAGGAAGTCAAACAAAGTCGATGGATGAATCAAATTCACATGATAAGGAGGAAACTAGTTATGGGAAGGAGACAGATGGAGGACACTGGCAAGCATTTCAAAATTTTTTACTTAGAGACGCTGATGAACATAATCACGCTGCCAATCAAGGCATGTTTTCATCGGAAAAAAATGTTCAAATCAAGAGACGACTAAACACAGTTGGTGATGATCCTTTAACTGTTGTTGGGCGAGAACAAGCTGAAGTACAAGGAGGGAGGATAACTGAATTTCATAAAGTTAATGGAAATGCGACTCGGATGTTGAGGACATCAAATGATGAGATTTTACCTTCCAGAGGAGAGGGTCATTATAGCAATGGTAGAGGATCCACAGATGAACAAATGGATGTACAATATACAGAAATAAATGGAAGAAAGGTTGCATATAGAAGGGCTGCAAATGAAGATTTTATGATTGTTGGACGAAAGAACCCATTGTATTTTGTGAGTTCATCAGATCCTCTGGTTGTAAATGGATACATGCCACATACCACCATTAATTTGGATAGGAGTTTGCCTCAAGATATGACTGATGAATCCTTCATAGTTCCGTCCCGGTCAATGTCGCTAGATCAAGTTGGTCCTAATGACAGAACTGCTATTAACATGGATTCTGAGCTCCTTCAACAATTCAAAAGCCGGAAAACAGTTATAACAAGACTGGAAACCATGTTAGCTATGAGCCGGATGATTTGAGCTTGATGCCTGAACGCAGGACAGAAAAAGGACTATTGGATACGACGCTGCTTTAGACTATGATATGCAGGTTCGTGTTAAGCAAGGGTTGAAGAAGTCGGACAAGGACCGGAAGTCAAATCTTACTTCAGATGCTTCGGATAAAAAGAAGACCGTGGGACCAATATGGAAAGCAAAACCATCAAAATGAATCTTTCAGATGATGCACGAAGCTGCTGAGAAACTAAGAACTTTCAAAGCTGATCTCCAGAAAATGAAGAAAGAGCAGGTACTGCTTATTATACTTGTACACAATTGTTGTCAAATCGCAAATTGAATCATAAATTGTTTTGCTAAAATAGTGAATTGTGAATCATAAGATTCACTTTAGTTAGCATAATATATTTATTCACATTTGTATATACATTTAAAAATACACATATAGTGCTTAAAATGAAATAAACACATTTGGGGTGGTTTGGCACCCTAATAAGTACACACTTTTTATCTTTTTTGGGTCACATCACCTCTCTACTTTTCTGCATATCTTCTCATAAAAAGTCAAAAAGTGCACTTATTTAGATCATCCTAAACTTTGTATAAAAGTATATATATATAACAACATAAATCAATATATTTGGTTTCTCTACTTTTTTGTTTTGCAAGAACAGCACCGTTTTATGCATTACGCAAACAGAACTGAATCGTAATGAATTACAATGAATTGTAGTGAATTGCCATTGAATTGTAAGATTCAGTCAATTTAAGATTCATTTGCACAAATCGAATCATTTTGCTTGAAACTTGTATGGAGTCGTGAATCGTAAGATTCTAACTACCATGTTGTACACTTTGTGGTACAATGACAAGTTAGAACACTTGCGCCAAAATGGCCCATATGAATCCATGATCCTTTTGAGATCACCTCTTACCAATTTTGCATTGCTAGCCTTTAATGCTTCTGTTGCCAGCTATCATGTTGGGCATCTTCAAATTTCCAATGGACTTTTATATCTTCAAGTTATTTATTTGTTTTTCAGGAAAAGGAGGATTTGAAAAGATTGGAAGCTTTGAAGATAGAAAGGCAAAAGAGAATTGCAGCGAGAGGCAGTTCTACTGCTGCTACGTCACCATCACCACTGCAACCCAAAAAACAAATACCAACAAAACTTACCTTCAGCTCTCATAGAGGATCAAAGTTTAGTGATTCAGAGCCAGGATCATCATCTCCTCTACAGAGATCTAAGATAAGACCTGCTTCACTTGGATCCATTGAATCTCAGAAAGCCTCTAAAACCAGCAAATCAAGTAATGGGAACCTCTTGCCGGGGAATAGGTTGACTAGATCAGCTTCATCATTGCCAGAGTCAAGGAAAGTTAGCAGTGGTGTTACTCCTGATTCAAAGACTTCCATGACACGAATCAGAAGATTATCAGAGCCTAAAACAGTTGGCAGTCCTGTTCTTCCAGTGAAAACACCAAGTGCCGAATTAATATCAAAGAGAAAAGTGTCTAATGAACCTGAGAGCAAGAAAACACCAAGTGCCGAATTAGTATCAAAACGAAAGGTGTCTAATGAGCCCGAGAGCAAGAAAACACCAAGTGCTGAATTAGTATCAAAGCGAAAGCTGTCTAATGAGCCTGAGAGCAAGAAAACACCAAGTGCTGAATTAGTATCAAAGCGAAAGGTGTCTAATGAGCCCGAGAGCAAGAAAATATCGGCTATTATAGACCTTGATCGAATCAAGGCTGCAACCCTTCCTGAACTGAAGATCAGAACATCTAAAGGGCCTTCAGATGTAGGCCAGAACAAATCGGCACCCAAGGAGATGACACAGAATGTGAATGGGAAGAAGTCTTCTGAAACTTCTGGATGTACTGAATTAAATAAGAACAATGATAAACACACACATCAGAGTGATGTGGATGACAAGCCAGTAATCGAGAAGACCGCTAGATGCTTGAGTGTGAAAAGCCTTCTATTCCTGTCGCATGCATCAGCAGAAAGGTTAGGCGATTTAAAGGAACATTATAACAATCGAGACAAAATAGAGAAAAATGAGATGGTATCAGAGTATGCAGCTATTCAAGCACCGGCTTCAGCCATGGATGGAGTTGATGTAGAACCCATTCAGAGACAATTGGGAGCACAACCTAGGTCTTACGAGGTAAGATTGGTAGAATCAAAATTAATTTTTTATGGTTCATACATAATGAAAGAATGTGATTTGCATATTACAATCTCTACCAAGTGAAACTAATTAAATTTAAGTCATTGGGTGTTACAGTTCCATGATCCAAGAATGTGGGAAATGTTAAAAACAATGAAAAAAAGAAATTTTTCATAAGCACTTTATGCTATTTTATGCATTTCTCTAATAAATTATTAAACAAGTACAAAAACGAACCTATTACATGTATAAACCTCACTATTGGATTCAGAGGTTATTTGATTGCTAAATTAATGTTGGACCTCAATCAGTAAGAGAACATATTGCAAGCTCTATACTCTTTTGTCTTCCAAATTTGATTGTTTAGGCAAATAGTTGATACTCCTACTTAAGACAGTTTTGTTTCAGTAATTGCTTGATTTGACCACATGATTTTAATGTAGATGTCAGACTCTAAATCATAGTTTTATTTGTGGCAGTTGTGATGTAGGACAGCCAGATATAAAAACAATGTAACCGAAAAGAACAAACCACACTGCTCCCAAATAAAAGAAAATAAATCCTAATTCTCAATTCAATATTCAAGTCTCCATAACCCTAACACATAATGGCCTATTTATAGGCAGTCAAGCAACCATAATTAACAATTACCAAAAATAAAATGATACAAAAATGAAATCCTAATTATTTGATATAATTCCAAAAATTCTAAATTTTCAAAAAGTTATCGAATCTTTATCATCCAATGCCTTTGCTGTCCTCATCAAATTGACAGTCCCAAAGTCTGCTATAATATCTTAAAGATTTGTTACTTTCCTATTTCCAATTAAGCACTATTTGAACCTGTCTTTAAATGCTAATTTTTTTTTTTTTCAATTGATTTATTTTTCTGAACTTTTCTGAAGGCAGCAAGTTAATTCTTTCCAATAAAGATAAACTCAATTCTTTGTTATGAAAAGGATATCCGTAGTTTGTTGCATTGGCAAGCAATCAAACTTTTGGTTCTATTTTTATGATATAATACTATGTGTTGGTCAGGTAACGACATGTCATCCAGAGAAGGAACCACCCAAGACTTCGAGCATCCATATAGCTGAAAAACCATACCAAGCCCCAAATGTTCGGCTCTCTTCTGAAAATTCAGAGTATGGCAAAGAACCTTCAACAAGCTTAGAGACAGTTACGACAGGTGTGGAAAATACAAAAGCACAAGTATTATCTGGTTTTAGAAACCTGAAATTGGAAATGATTCCAGAAGCCGTGGAGAAGCCTCATGTGAAGGATTCACCAAAAGGGTTTAGACGGCTCTTGAAGTTTGGGAGGAAGAACCATAGTTCTGCTGGAAGTGAGCTCAGTGTGGAATCAGATCATGCGAGTGTCAATGGTTCAGAGGTAGATGACAATGCAACAAATGCAGCATCTTCTAGTGAAGGTAATATGCATTTTACTGCCTTTTACAATCTTATGGACGATGAAATATAAAATGCATGATTTGTCTACATTAGGACTTGAGTTAAGCTTATTAATAGGCTAAAATAATCACAAAAGTCAAAAAGTCATTATAAATTATCATATCACTCTCTCTACTTTTCTGCACACCTTTTTGTAAAAAATCAAAAAGCCAACTAAAATAATCAATTCCCAAACGAACCTTGAAAGAGTTTAAATCAACTCATTTATTTTATTCAAAACACGGGTAGTTCTAAGTTTTCAAGAAACACAAATAAAAAAGGATAATTTTGGTTTTCAATGAATGTTGGTGATTTGCTCCACCTAACACTTGTTTAGTATTATATTACGGTTTCAAGACTATTCTATTTCACCGGGTAATGGATAAGTTTGATATTAACTCCAGTCAGCCATAAAACTATATCGCAAGCTGACCTTATATTTTTTTTTTATTCCCATTGTCAGTTCATACATTGAAGAATCTAATATCTCAAGATAAAACACCCGCTGGATCTACTTCCAAAAAGTGTAAGTGATTGCTACACTGCCTACATTTTATTTTCTGTCCTTGAATAAATGAAGATTTTATATCAATTTTTTTCTTTTGTTGGCTACAGCTTCGCGCCATTTCTCTCTTTTGTCACCCTTTCGTAGCAAGACCAGTGCAAAGAAGTTGATAACATGACAATGGGCATTTGAAAGTGAGGTTGCATCCTTAGCAGGTGTGACAAGTGAGAAATTTCATGTATCGATTTGCAGAGACATAATTATTTCATTGGTACTGTATTGTTGTAAAAATTGGTTGTTGTACATTCAAATCCTTTATTCATGCCCAAATGATAAAAGTTGGTTTACAGCTCCCTTTCTAAGTTATTGAACAGAAAGTTAGTTTTATACTTCATTGAACCTTGTTTTCCACATTCAAAAATGTTATGACCACAGAACATACTACAGAACAGCCCTGGCAAGGGATTTGTAATCTATATATGTGAATAATTTTATGTTTGTTCGGTGATTGGTATTGGGGGGTGGTTTTGTGTCTATAACGGCCCTGCTTAAGTACGCTTTATTCCAGCTTTCAACTTAATTTAAGCTATTTTGATGTGTTTGGTTTAGTTTATAGCTTATAGCTTATAGTTTTTGGAAGTCAAATCGTTTATTCTTTGAGTGGGGCAGAGATGCTCTAAGAATAAGCTGGAAATCAGCTTAAGCTGAAAGTTATAAGCTATAAGCTGTTTAGGCATAAGCTATAAGTAGTTTCCCACAGCTCTACCAAACAGGGCCAATATTATGTGTATCTTGGATTTTGGGTTTGGAGGCAATAGGAAGGTCAAAACATTGTGTCCTGCATTGTCTTTGCTATTTTTTGGACCATTTGGTTGAAGAGAAATGCAAGGATTTTTGATGATAAGGAATCAGAAGTGGAAGCTATGTGGGATAAGGCGAGGCATTTGGCTTCATTTTGGACTTTTGTATGTCTCCCCTTCAAAGGAACTCCTATGTTTTTGATTTTTAGGGATTGGGTTGTTTGCAAGGAACTCCTCTTTTTGATTTCTAGGGATTGGGTTGTTGTTTACCATCCTTAGTGGTGGAATGTTTTATTTTCCGTAGACCTTAGCTTTTCCTTTTCATTGCTTGAGGACTTCTTGTCGCCTCCTTGTTTTTATCTTTTTCTCAATAAAATTTTGTCGCTGCTGCTAAAAAAAAATAGAATGACTGAAAAATACATGCAAAGCGTGAGCAACATAGAAAAAGAGAATAATTTCTCTCAAATTTTATTACCCAAAACAACTTGATAGCTTTAAAGGTTTACAACTCAATTTATAGTGAACAATGCTAGGTGATCAAATCACAATCTACGTCGCAGACCGAGTCAAAATTACATAAAGTCCGAAAAAAAAAAAAAAAGAAAAAAAAAGAAGAAGAAAGGAACCTCCTGTACTTGTCCCTGTGCCTCTTGTGTTGATTTTCGCATATTCGGAGGATTGAAGAGAGTCAAAATAGTCTTGTGCTGTCTTTGTAGCTTTTTCGGTTCTATGGATGGAGAGAGATGAGAAGTTGTTTGAAGATAAGTTTCGGGAGGTAGGCTATTTGTGGGATCACGTTTGTGGCTTAATTTCTTTTTGAGTGTCGGGAAACTCTTTATTTAAGGGAGTCTCACTTTTTTTGTTAGTTAGAAACTAGTTGGCGGTGTATGCAATGTAGGCTTTTGCCCGTGTTTAGCTTGTTAGGGGTATTTTGTTTTTGTTTTTGTATTCTCATTGTCCTGTTGTGAGAGGTTGTCTTATCCTCTCTTCCTTTTTTTGATTTATCAATAAAGCTTTGTTGTTGATCCAAAAAAAAAAAAAAAAAATAGTGGTTGAGCTTCTCCTATGAGAAACTAGAAATTGGTCATGCCCTGTGGCACAGAATTCTATATTTGAGTCAGAATCAAATCTAACATCAAGAATATAAAAGAAACTTGTTATAGATGTTTTGGGCTTGATGCAACGATCTTGGAAAGTAAGCAAAATTACTGTTCTGTTAAACTGCTCCATAAGCTTGTTAGTAATCATTATTGGATCAGATGACCCACAAAATGATCTATCCTCACCAAACTGGGTGAAGAAATTTACATCTAGCATGATGTGTAGTATCCCCACCAAATGCTATGTTCTTGTTAGTAGTTGGTTTATCTACATTTGACTTTAAAGAATGGACATTAATGATGCAGGAACTTTCTACTGTTTTGGTTGAACCTGAACAGGTCAAGATAGCTATGGAAGTGTTATTAGAAATAAGCCATTCTCAGTAAGGTCAGTTTGGATATTTCATTTATTTAGGAAAAGCTGGTTTAATTAAGAATTATCAAAGAGGCCCCCAAGTAACCAATTCGTGAAGTGGGAGTGATAGCGAAAGCACGATAGTGTGTATACATATATTCTTTATTGAATAATTTTTATGTATTTAATTCAAGCCAAGGTTAAACCTTCAAGGTTCTTTACCTTAATGAAGATTTCTTTTATGCTGTGTTTGGTTGGGGATTTGAGGAGGATTTGGAAAGGAAAATGAAAATGTAAGTGAAATGTGAATAAAACATGCCTAAATTTCACCTAATTTCACACACTGCTCTTTTCCATTTCCAAATCCTCCCCAAATTCTCAACCAAACACAAAGATTAGTGATACTATAGTGTCAAGCTTAAGAACCAATTAAAGAGAAACTTTTACACATAAATTAAAGAAAAGAAAAACGATTGAGATTGATTGAATGACAACAGAATTACAAGGAAGAAAAAAGACCCGTAGAAATATTTAGTGAAAAAAATTCAAGACATTGTAAAAGATTCATTTAACTGTTTTGGTAACTCTTAACACCACCCAAAGGAGTACATATCACTGATGTCAGTAAGAGAAGCCTAAACATAAATGAAAATTGTAGTCAGTCAAACCGAATGACCAAACAGGATATATTGGTTTTGGTTCTCCTAGCTAAGGCCTCTTTTGCTAAACACTCTGCTGCTTCTTGTGGATCTTCCATGTGCCTGATGAGATTCACAGCCTCTTGATGCTGCATCACCTAGAGAGAGAGAGAGAGAGAGAGTACAAAACCAAGGACAATCATGTTGTATTACTATAAAAATAAGGACTTATTTGGTGCAATTCATTGGAATGCATGAATCTTCAATGCAGCTTTTGCTTATTGCTTATGAGGGTGATGGGTACTTTTAATTTTTACTTTTTGATTACCAACTTCTAGTCTAAAGAAAGTTGCACCAAGCAAGTCTTAAGTCTATATGCACAAAATTAAACTATAAAAAAATACTAAGAATATACATATCAAGGACCATCTCTAGTGTAAATATAGATACACAAATTTTCTTAGTGCATCCAAGAATGTCTCATATGGTATGCTATCGTAAGGGAGGGAAGAGGGTGATGGGGTTTCAAACCCCAACTAGATAAGCAAGTGAAGGCCCAACCATTGTGCTATCCCGTCAGCCAATTACATATACAAAATTAAATCATATAAAAATATTTAAAATGTAAATATCAACATAGTGAGGATAGGTTAAGTGGACGGACTTGAGATTTAGAAGTTTTTTAGAATTGAATTTGAGATGGTTAGACCATGCCTGATATTGGGATGTGGCAGGCTTGGGATAACATTTATGTCTTTATTATGCTGTGCGTAACCCGGCTTGGCCTGTTTGATGCCTACCCTAAGCGAAGCCCATCTTTAGTGTAAATAATGAAGATACCAGCGAATGGAGATATCTTTTTAGACCTACGAACTGACATGTATATTTTTAGTACTTTTCTATAATTTAATTATGTACATAACCTTGTAAAACCATTGGGGATAGTTTAACTTGGAAGGTTATTGTTGAAATGTGAAGCATGATTGAAAAAAACAAGGTTAAAATGAAACACTCAAGAAAAGATGTTTGGTGAAGCCTAATGGTTCAATGAAATGAACTGTACCTCCCAGATGCCAGTACTTGCTAAGATGACAAGCTCTGTATCAGAGTCTATCCTTTCTTCTCCAACCATGAGTTCTGAGCTTTTAGATGATTTGTTGGTTGCTGTGTTGCCAGAGTCGCATGCTAATATACGCACTTTAGGAATGCGTAAAACACCTGAGATTTAATGACAATCACAAAGACCCCCAAAAACACAATAACATCAGAGATTACAGTAGTTATTATTGAACTCAAAACAGAGTTCTTATCAATTAGATGCAGAACTACGAAGAGAAACTGGTTTGCAAGTTTGGATAGATGATGCACATGAATTGGGCAACTCAATTCATTGTCTCTTTGTGAATTTGGGTTAAATCCTCTTTACCCAATGATGTTTTTAGCCTGCAAAGTGTCTTCACATAGTTTTAGATCATTTTAAACTTTCAAAAAGTTTAGTTACATAGAACTAGACATGTAAAAAGGTTATATTGGTTCTCAGAATTGATTTCTATACAAGTAGAAGAACTATTGAACGTTACCTCCACTATTATTACTAGTTTCATTCAAATTGGTGGAAATTGTGTGACACTCTTATTTTTGAGGGTCAAGGATTCTTCGTCCTGTCCCAAAATTTCTTAGTCCCCGTCCCAATCCACTCTCAACTATTGAATCATGTAAGAATATCGAGGCATGTGAATCTTAAGACATGATTTACTACTTAGCAGTGAATTGAGACGGGGGATAGAGAAATTTATGACTAGAGAATCCCGTGTCTATTTTAAGAGTTGGTGTGAACAAAGTTTAAACAGTCAAATTTCAATGCAAAAAGATAATTATGCCCTTTTTTCCTTCATCTTTTTTCCTATTTGAAAACCCTAACCCACTCATCACAATCTCCACAATCTCCCCTCCCCCTTCCGCGCCTAATAAACAATCAATTGTTCATCCTCTTAGAGATAAATATATATATATATATATATGGTGTGATGGGGTTGAATATGGCAGTGGGGGTTGTGACATAGTGAAGAGGGTTACAGTGGTGAGAGGAAGACAATGACACAATAAGAAGTTTTTTTTTTGCAATTTTCATTAATAGAGTTAATTGTGCATTTTGGTCTTAAATCACGTGAAAGTAAATCGCATATTTTCAAATGACGATGAGTTGAACTACTTTGGTAGCAAACCACATGGAATAATGACAATTTTACCCTTCTGAATTTAAGCTTTAGGGTCTAGAACTATTTTATTTAAAAAAATTAGATATTTGTACAGTGCTTGCCTGGAATGAATTTCCTAGACCAATGTCTTTTGGTCCCTTGATGATGATGTTGCCTTCTACTGATTTGATGAGCCTCACCATCTCTGCAAACAACAGCTCTGTAATCACCCATGTTTGCTATCACAAGCTTCTCTCCATGGATCACTAATGCTGATGCCGAACCTATCTTCTTTGACTCCTCTGATACTTGCTCTGCCTCTCTCACCTTGGCTCTTGCACTTAGATATGCCTTCCTCATTGTTTCTTTGCTCTTCTTCGTTAGCTGACCCTGCAAATATATATGATTGCTCATTCTTGTTTCGGAAAAAAATTATTTTTTTACATTTTCAGAAACTTGTTACATTGAAAAACAAAAGTAAATGGAAATTAGTTGATTTGGACCCCCCCTCCTCCTTTTTTTTTTTTTTTTTTTGGGTGGACAACATTTTTAGTCCAGAGTATTACTATAACATTACCACCATCATGACCTTTTATCACCATCATCACGATATTACCCTAATGACCGTGACTACTATCATCATTAACGCCATGGTGTACCACCACCACCCTACCATTGCCATTGTCACCACTATCAAACTACCACCGTTGCGCCATGACCACCACCACCTACAACCACTAGTTGTTAACACTATCATTTTTAAGAATGCAACTAAAAAGTACACTCAATTTAGTCGCTAAAAACATACACTATCATTTTTAAGGGCAAATTAGGTACACTTCAAGTTTGAACTAGTAAATATGAGAAAACGTTTTTTTATGGAAAACATTCTCTGAAAAATAATTTCGATTTAAACAAATGGATATAAAATTGATGCACATTGCATGTCAAATGGTAAGTCAAGCAGCTTGACCTAAGCCCCGTTTGGCTTGAGCTAATTAAGTCAAAAGTAAAAATTTATTTGTTTTTGATTAAAAAAGCTTAAAAAACTGAACTTTCTCACCAACCCAAAAAAAAAAAAAAAAAAAAAAAAGGGTTAACTTTTATAACAATTATGCCTTCGTTTGGGAAGGCAAGATTGAGGCTTTTTTTTTTTTTTTATTTTATTTTAGTTACAAAAAATAAAATAATTTTTTTAGCCTAATAAAATAAAACATGACATCTAATTTATAATCATTATATTTTTTCTCTCACAAAAAAACTAAAAAAATAAAAAAAAAAGCCAAAAACTCTACTCAAATTAAACTTTTTAGCCCCAGGTTAAAATAACTAAAAAAATCAAAAAATTAAAAAGCCAACCCACTTTCCAATCAAAGTCGTTAGCTTTTCTGAATTCTAAAAAAATAAAAATAAATAAATAGCCAAACCTCACCTTCTTATATATTTGTCTTATATACAATTGGGGTTAATTAAATTAAGATGACTAAACAAGAAAGAACAAGATTAAAAGGAATCACCTCTTTAGGTTTCATATCAAAAAGATGGGACTGCAAGTACTTGGTAACTCCGTCTCCAATTCTATCATCGAAAACTCCAAAAAACCATAACTCTAGTTCTTCAATTTGCTCTCTCTGCACCACAACTGAGTCTGAGTTTGAGTCCAAGTCTGACTCACTGTTCAACTCGCCTCTATCATCAACAACTTGATACCCATGTGTTACTGGCACCATCCATGAAGGCCTCCTCCCAAACTCAGTCTCACTCTTCTTCTTCCCAACGCCTCCGGTGAGAAATTTTCTCAGTTGAAATGCCTATCAAATTCAAGATAATCACAAAATTTTGAAATTTTGTTATGATTTTAAAATTGTCCCACATTGATAAGGTGTGAGCGAATGAAAATTCTCCCTATGTCAAGGTCGATACTGGGTCAAGATACGAAATTTCAAAGACTTGGGTATGGTCAAGAGATGAGAGAAGTATTGGAAAAGAAAAAATTGATCCAAGAAAAAAAGAAAGAGGCTTTGTTTATCGGGATCCATATCAATATACAAGATCATATATTAGTTGATATTGCCAAAAGTTTAAAATCCTGATGAGTATAGGCACCTCTCTTTGCAAGTTGATTTTGAAGAGCGAGTTTTACTCGAGGTTTCTATCAAATTGTTATACTGAAAAAGATTGGAACTCATAAATTGTATCCCAGAATTTACCTAGAAAATAAATATATGGTGTAGATTAAAATTTGATGTATTTTGGGCTATGCCAATAATGAATCTAGTCCGCCCAATTTAAACTATGGATAATTTTTTTGGGCATGCAGTATTGTTGATTTCTATATGTATGTAGTAACTTAATTATCATTATTATCAACAATCAAGGAAGAAGAACTTTCAGGAAATGAGTGATCAAACAGTGAAAACATATGACAGAAATGAGTTTGTTTTTGTTGTCTTCCTTCTTTTTTTTTTTTTTTTTTTTTTCTCTATCAAATATATAGTCTTGAAGAAGCTCAAAACTTTTGATCCCAAAACACAGAATACTATGTGTGTGTGGAGAGAGAGAGAGAGAGGGGTCCGCTAGAGAGAGAGAGAGAGAGTTACCTTGAGCTTGAGATGAAGATCCTTAAACCCCATGTTTCTGGTGAAAGTTGATATGCGGCTTCAAATGAATATCTGCTATTTGAGAGGAAGATTTGGTAAAACAGTTAGATTTTCAAATCAAAATATGCGAGAGAGAGAGAGTTATCTATGCGACAGAAATAGTTTAGATTGTTTTTCTTATATATATATATATATATATGAAGATATATATATTTAAGGATAAATTATAAGGAAAAAGACCCGGGCCCCCTTTTCTCCCACCCCTTGACCCTCTCTCTCTCTCTCTCATTGGTTATATTTTTTTTTTTTCCTTCTCCTCCAATCACCACCCGTCACGTGTGTGTTAGGGGGGGGGTTGGTGGGGGTAGTGATTAGAGGGGTCTCTATCAAAGCTCAAATTATAAATATATTCTGTTAAATTTGTTTAAAATACAAATTGCTCCTAGTAGTTTTGAAAATTACAAATATCACCTTGTCAAAACTTGTCATTTAATAGAATTAATAAAGAACTATATAATTATTCTCTTATACAATAATGAAATTATTAGAACTATTAATTAAAATGTATTATTGAATTCATTAAAATTGTTAATTAACTTAATAATTCATTAATATAAAAATTTATTTATTACGCAATTAAAAATTTTGAGAGACATAATATATTTTAATAATTACAGAGAACAATTAATATTTAAACAAGTATCATAATATATTTATAATTTATCCAATATATTTAATAAGGTGTTTCAAGTAAATCAGAGTCTAGTTAAAAGTATTTTCAATGCACTTCCTATATATATATGTTTAGCAAAAATGTTTTTATTTTTATTTTTTTAATATATGGAGAAAATTTCCATAGAATTATTGCAAATTTATGATATTTTTTTTGTTTTATAATTCTAATTATTGGTATTTATGAAGTTTACATCTTAATTCTAATTATTTTTTAAAACTTACACTAAATTCAAATTAATATCTTTATATATGTATATATATATATATATATATATATGTGTGTGTATGTATTGAGGTGAGCATTTTATTTATGTGGGTGTGTTTGACATTGACAATTACAAATCTAGATATAGTTGAATCAGCAATGATATATCCTCTAAATCAATGAGCTCTAATGACATGAAAAGTCAAAAAAAAAAAACACAAATATCGCTATCACAAAGGAGACCCATATCCATTAGGGTTATTAGAACTTCTTTATTGAAGTTTCAAAACAATTTTGATAGTTGAATTTAGCAATTGCAGTGGTGGTTAGAGAATGGCATATTTGAGAAGCAAAAGCTGTGACATTTACACCATGTTGAGTTTATTTTATATGTTAGTGTATATCTACTAAGAAGGTGTGCACATTTATATAGGTGTATTTGAAATTTACAATTATACATCTATAGATAAGGATTGAATTTAGTAGTTGCAGTGACAATTACGGAAGGACATTTTATAAAACAAAAACTATGACATTCATATCAAATTCAGTGTTTACTTTTATATATTAATATATATATTTTTTTGTTAGTGGATCTCTTTCTACCCAAAATAATAATAGATATGTTCTTCCAATTTTTCTGCGTAAGAGAAATGTTGTTAATCATTGGATTTATTGTACTATTATTTTACGTAATTCATAAAAGCCATGTATAACTACTCTACTTTATATTTTTTAATTGGTATAGGTACTCTATATAAAAACCCACATAAAGTGAAAAATTTGTAATATAGTTTAGACTCAACTAATTTTAATCCATGTTAAATTAATTTGTCATGGTTTTTTTAACAAGTGAATATTTTCTTAAATGTATAAAGTCCTTTTATATTTATTTCATGGATTAAGAACATAAAAAACATATCTTTTTTTTATTTTAGACGATTTTTGCCTATTTTATATTTTTCATTACTTTTTTTCTCTATTCCAATCATCAACGTAATAGACTCTCTCTCTCTCTCCCTCATATATATAT
This sequence comes from Camellia lanceoleosa, assembly GCA_025200525.1. Lineage (NCBI taxonomy): Eukaryota > Viridiplantae > Streptophyta > Magnoliopsida > Ericales > Theaceae > Camellia > Camellia lanceoleosa. The sequence goes on along the minus strand of CM045762.1, from coordinate 151,407,639 downwards.
ATATAGTCGCCAACATTCTAAGTTGAAAATTTTGGCAAAATTGAAAGAGGGATAGTTCTACAATCAAGTTGGTAGTATTTTATGATTGCTATATTTTGAACCTTAATTGCTATAGTTTTGATGATTAAGTTTACTTGGAGATTGAGCTGCATAATACAAAGAGATGTAGCATTTCGCTTTGTTTGTTGTTTGATGAAAGAGTGGAAATAATTGTTGAAGGTTTTTCAATTGAGATTGAGATTGAACAATGTGCATTTTTGTTTGTTGTAGCACTTGTGTCCTTTAAACTATTGGAGAATGTATTTAATTCATTTATTTTCATTTTGAGTAGTCTTTGGAGTTATTGTATTTTGATTTTGGAGGAGTATGATCTCGATTTTGGGACTTGTTGTGATTGTTCGCTTGCGCTTTTTATTTACATTGAAAATTTCCTTTTGGAAACTTGAAAATTTGTTATGTGGGTCGACACTCGCCAGGGCTTCCACACCACCTTGCGCCTGCCCTCAATATCTTTGTCGGTTTATAGGGTTTCCACTACCATTGGGGCCTGGTGGCTCGCACTCTTCCCTTGGTTGCAGGTTGTTCGGGGTTACATTTTTGAAATTTAGGGTTGACACTACACTAGTTCCAAGGGTCAACCCTCGCTTCCGCAGACAAATTAGTGTCTCAAATTTTTCCAAAGGGTTCGACACCTTCGTCTGAAAGGTTTCTACCGGTGGAGTAAAATTCTAAATTTTTGGTTCAATTTTGGGGCCTCTACTTTTGGAGATTTGCAATTCTTTTCTTTTCGGACTTTAGGCTATTATTCTACCATTATAAGTAAAAACCCAAAAACACACTTTTTCTCATTCACTCTCTTCTCTTTTTAAACCGTGAATCCTCTCTCTCTCTCTCTCTTAGAAACTCATATATATTTTTTTTCCAAATTTCTAGATCTCTCAGATCTACTCGCCAAGATAAAGGCATCTTTTTTCACCCTTGGTCCTTCGCAGAAAGATTGTAAATCTCATTAAGGGCTTTCTTTTGATCCAAGAGTTTCTGTGGTTTCTTCGGACTTCTTGGTTCTCTTTTGAGTTATAAGCTTTTTCACTTGAAGAGGTAGGGTTTATTTCTTAGATCCTCAGCATGAGTTCGGGTAGCATTTTGTGACCTATTTTGTACAGTGTGTATGTTTGTAGTCATTTCGATATGATTTCTTTTACCCCTTGTTATTTGTTGGTTTCAAAAGATCTATAAATTTGGGAAGTTTTGGGTTAAACTTCGGGGTTTGGGATTTCAAATGTAAAAAGAGAGATTTCTCAAATGAGTTCTTTGAACTCTCAAAGTGATGATCTTGTATTGGTGTTTTGAGATATGTTGACATGGTGGCTTTCTTATTTACCTCAAAAGTGATTTTCAAAATAAAATGAAGTTTTATATTCCTAAAAACTGCGGATTTTGGCTTGTGTTGGAAAAATATAAATGCAAAAAATGTAGCTGACTGATTTTGTATTTTGAGATGGAAAGAAAAAAGGTTGTGGGATTTTGGAATATGTTTTTAACAAGATATTTATCAAGTATTGTTTAGCTTATTATGTCGGTGATTGATTTAAAGCAATGTATTTTGTCCGGGTTGGTATTGAGGATACTAGATTGGTTTTTGAAAAATAGAATTTTATATCAAACATATGATTTGAACTCATAAAACGCTTTTGATTAAACATAAGGTTTGCATTGGAAACAAATGATTTTGGTTGAAAGTGAATCAAATAGATTTTGGTAGAAATGCATTTGGGGCATATTGTATATATATATATTGCATCATGGATCATTTTGCGCTGTGAAAGTATATGTTTAGTTTTTTGAAATATTCATTGCCGCTAGGCTTTATAAGCTTAATTCCTCACGGGTCAAATAAGTTTTTCGTGTGTACATATGTGGATACCGACTGTGATGTGAAGTTATGTTTGAACCGTGTAGGGTGGTTCGCTTATTTTGTAGTGCCATTGACCATTTATGTTATTTTATTAGTCAGGTGTCATTCAGTAAGGGTTACACTTTGTGTAATATATGTAAGTTCTCGTGTATGCTTAATTTGATTTTCTATAACATCTCGAATAACGCTTTTAGTCACAAACATCCATTTGACCTAGGATTTTGTATCTAGGAATGTATAAAATTAGAAAACACATGTATTGTGTGTCTATATGTAATATCTCATTTGCATGAAAGTTGTTATCTATTGTTCATCATCGGGTGATTTATTTACGCTGAGCTGCACCTTGTCAATCTTGGTGTGACAACTTGTTATTAGAGCTAACCGTGTTTGAAAAAACCTTAGGCCTGGGAAGTGGTTAGGCCATTGTGGGTTTACGGCATATTTTGCCAGGAGGACATTTATATGTCAGGTGTGCTAAGTGATAACATGCTTTATGTGTTGCATTTTAAAGTGGGTATGGGCGTCGGGACTCATAGATATTATTCTAAGGTTCAATCGACTAACTTGGAGGTCTTGTTGGAAACACGCTTTGATCAATGTTGTTTCTAATGGGGAAATCTGCTTTGTAGCTACTGAACGGATAACTATCTTTTTGTAGACTTAGTATGGTTATGTGTTATGTGTTTGTGATGTGTGATTTGAGCGAGCTCAATGTGGTTGTTCGGAATAATCAAGTATGTCATTGATTTAGTATTTTGGGGAAAAGATACTACCGTTATGTATCCTAGGGTTGTAGGTGTCACTTATCCAAACCCGCATTTCTCCCATGGGGTTCTAGGTGTTAGAATCGCCAAGAATCCGAGATTACCAAAGGCCTTCTTGTGCAATTAACAATAATCGTATGCTACTGAAGCATTATACAAAAAATACTCAATGGTCTAACGAGTTGTGCATCTATATAAACAAATATGAATGTAAACACATACACATATAAATGTTAATTTACTCCACATATCGATGCATACGATTTACATCGTGATTGCAAAAGTGTACATCAAGGTTAAAAGCTTGATGAACGGCCTGGCCCGTGCCTAGTGGCCCAACTCGTAGGCACCTCAAAACAACTTGGTAGGCTTCAAACGGGTGGTCATTGGCTAAAGACCCTTCTAGACTTGCCCTCCGTAATCGCTTATCTATACATATATATAAAAACAAAGGAGCTAAAGCCTAGTGAATAACAACAAGGTAAAATGGTTAATGAATGAAGTCCCAAATCGTTAATTCCAAAACAGCTTCAGTCATCGCTGATTCTTGAATCGAATCCTTTATGGCATATCTTATCGTGTCATATGTAAATAGTTATACCACTACTTGTAGACAAATATGTCAAGATTTTGATAAATGTAGCTTATGTCAAGATTTCTTAGCACAACAAAGACGGTGGTTCCAAAGACATCCACATGTCGAGATTTCTATGCACATAGCTGGATGGTGTTGTAGCCACTGGTATTGTTAATACGAGGCTTAGGCCACGTGAACATAAGCTACGTATATACATGTTACCTTTGTGTAAGGGCCATTACATGAACATAGGGTACGGTATTGTTACCCTTTGTGCAAGGGACACGCGGAACATAGGATTTAGGTATTGTTACCCCCTTTAGTAAGGGCCATACGTGAACATATAAACATAAACCATGGTATTGTTATCCTGTAAGGGTCATAAGTGAACATAAGGAAGTCACATTACATTTCGAAGAATAGACAATCGTCTCATTTATTTTAGGAAAGAACGCTTAATGTACGAAAGCAGGGTCATATCAATTAGAATTACATATAAAGTTGTTACTCACAATGGTTTCTTTTACAAACGACAGAAGCATCCTCGACTCGCTGCACTCTACAATCATACAATGCGCATGTAAAGATAAACACATATCTTCTCATTATACATATTCAAGTGACTAACATGGCTTCATATGCTTACATTAACTCTCTTTTTTTCATTCAATCGCTTCTATTCAATTCTTCCGTTACTCATTCGCTGGTGCTTCCTTTTAATTTCTATCATGCTTATGAGATGCTGGGGCGGATGTAAAATTTCATGTGAAAACCTTTGTAAATGAAGGCTCTAAGTCGAAAATGGAAAGTAAAACAAAACTAGAAAAAGTGTTTTGTTTAGTCCAAGACATGCTGTGGTTTGGCCGCTCATTACGCGGGTGGGTTTAGGTCAAAGACGCGCGGCGAGCCAGTTAGCAGTGCAATCTTATTTAATAAACCATAGGCCGCCTTTTCTGCTTATTCGGCCCGGTGCAATTCCAAATCAGTAAATCAAGCTTCAAGTGTTGAAACTTCTTTTCTTTGCTACAAAAACTAACTCCAAATTCATGAAAATTAAGGCTCCAAAACACTTGAAAAACAACTTGAATTTCTTATTTCTAATCTTTTTAAATAGAAAATCATGACTTCAAAAAACAAAAATTCAAATGTCCATGGGTAAAAAGCTCACAACTTGCTTTAAGTTGGTAAAAAGCATAAACATGCATATATAAGAGTTCCATTTT